>MIQA02019169.1:0-13003 GCA_001887855.2 Sclerospora graminicola
GGAGAACGAAATAAAAGTTGGTTATCACGACGATCATGGACCATATTTAGTGCGCAGGCGAGCAATCTTGCACCCTGGATGATCCATGGGACTCGATCGGAACTGGTTTCGCCAAGGCTCATGCTGATCGGTCCAGAGCAAGCAATCACGCAGTGTGGCGACCGGAGTTATGTGCCCATAACCGGGATACCAATCCCCGCCGTCAGCCTTGAGTCCTCGCGATACCGCTCGACGAACAGTTAAATGCAGGACGCCAGGGAACAGGAAAACGTCCAGATCACACTCGCCGTGCCGAATTCCGTCGACAACATAATCGCAGATCGTGGCCCAAGCAGCCCCGGCTTTGGTGCGACGACGCTTGCGAGCATGATGGTAATGCTCGATCCACGCGTCCTTGCGCATCGCCGTCGTTATCGGGAAATGGTGAGTCGCCTCCCATATCGCTTGCACGTGCTCTTGGTAATATAAAGCCAAGCGCCCCTGTAGCTCGACAAACCAAGGGCGATCAGGGAACGCCAGCCCGGGCATGGGTGTCAGGAGGGCATCCCAGGGTGCCGAATCGATCATAAGTTCGATAGCACTTCTGGTCAGCAACTTTGGTTGCCACTGCTTGTCCTTGGGTGCCGGCGATCTGATCGGGAAGATCCAGCCTGGCGGGCGGGACCACAAGCGAGGGACGCTTTTCTGCCGCACTTCGAGAACCCGAGGCGTCAGATCCCAGACCTGATCACCACTCCAAGGTTTCCGTGTGGCCATGTGAGCGGGAGTCGGCTTGCCCTGCATAACGACATACAGATCCATGAACGGTTGGTTCGGATCGTAGCTGTAGTCGTTCTCTCTGATCGACGATCGATCCGCAGGGATGAAGACGCCCGTAAAATTGGGTGGCGGAGCGATTGCTGCCCCAGTGGTCGTCGGGGGAATGTCAGGATCAGCTTGAGCCGGTGGTTCCTCCTCGAGATCATCGTCATCGTCGTCATCTGATTCCAGCAAAGTAACAGCCTGGGCCAGCGAATTCACGCCCGAATAACTTGGTGCTGGCGTACGGCGATCAGTGCTGCGCGATCGAGCCAGAACAGACAACGTCCTCTCGTCTAGATCGGTTGATTCGTCATCCGATTCGACCACAAGACGTGATCGCTTGGCGGGGCTCATCTTTTGCTTCGACGAGCTGGTCAGCTTACGCTTCCCAGAACTTGAGGCCGAAGGCGTTGATCTTGGAGCCGCCGGTGGACGAGATTGAGATGACGCGGGAGCTTCTGAAGTGCTGATCACGGGCTGATCAGCACTACGAACAGGCAAAGAAGCGACGGAGGACGCGGGCGAAGGCGAGGCAAACTTGGGCGACTGTGGCGGTGTGCCAGATGGAGTGAACGAGCTGATCAACCCGGGAAGCCGTTGCAAGGCTGCCGGACTGATCCTGAACCGGTGTCTGTTTTGGTCCACCTATCCATGGTTTGCACCGCGAGACTCTTCAGGTCAGCGTTATGCTGAAGCCAGGCACGATCATCAAGCTCTAGGGTCTCAAGTTTGACCCGAGCGAGATTAAGCTCATGCCGGCAATTTTCAGCCACTTTCCGACTCTCATCCAGCCTCTTCTGTATATCAGTGCGACCAATACGAGAATCAGCCAGCTGTTTGGTCAAGAGCTGGACCTGCTTATCCGAATAACGAGCCTCAATCTCCCGACGCTCTACATCCTCGGCAGTACGTATTTTGTCGTGCAGAAGCTGATCACGGTCGAGACGGTGATCATCGATGCGCTGCAGATGATCTACCATCTCGACCATCGAACTCTTCATGGATTCGATACGTTCATCTGGAAGTTAACATGGAGAGTCAAATACGGATTATAAAAGGAGCGACTGAGATGAACGTACCCTGATTACGGATGGTGATAGCCATCGAGTCGATCAGCGACTGTAAGGAGGCGACGGTGTCCGAGGGCTTGGAAAGTCGAAGGGCAGCGAGGTCAGCCGACAACTGATCACGCTCCATCGTCACACCCTGAAAGCGATCAGTCAGGTCCCGCAGCTCTTGGTCAAGCCGGTCATGATCTTTGCCAAGCCGATCATGATCTAGCCGGAGAGCCGACAGCTGGGTAGCCAGATCAGCGGAATCACGTGCCGAGGTATCAGCCGCGATCCGACGATCGGATAACTCAGCCGTAAGTGCCCGGTTAGTATCGTACAGAGAAACCAACTCGGGAATGGCACTTCGGAGTTCCGATCGTAGCCGACAAGCCTCCACGGGCCCCAACGTGAATGGGCCCGATCCATCTATCAGGCGAGTGAGCTGCTCCAAGGAACGGAGAGGGCGATCTGATGAGGGTCGAGCAGGAAGACTCCAAGACGGTCGATATGAAGCGAGAGCAGTCGTCGGTCGGATGAGGCTGGTCGTGATCGGCGTAGAGGTCGTGATCGGGGCGATCGCAGGGGTAGCCGAGCTGGAGACGGAGGGCGAAGAAGCGATCAGGCGGGCAGCCGAAGAAGACGAAGAAGGAAGAGGAGATTGGCCTGCGTCGGCCATGGTGATCACCAGAGAGGAAGTTCAAAAGTGAGTGAGTCGAACTGCAGTCGTTGTGCGGCTACAGTTAGTCTCAGGGGCGGCTGTGGTGAAGCGATCGGAAAATATTGGGACTGAAGTGGACCACACATGACCGTTGATTGGTGACGATAGAACACCCATCAACATATGACGGTTGATGGGTGGGAAAAGGTTGATCACGATTAAGAAGAAGAGGTGGTGGCCAACGGATATTTACGACGTGGAGAAATCAGCCAAGTATGGTCGTTAAGCCCAGTCCCAGGCACTGGCAGAATGATGGAGATCACGATCACGATCGTTGTCACAGTCACTAAGTGGAATTCTCGTGGATATAATAAGAAATAGTGACTGTTGACATGACATACCAAGGGCAGGTGACCAGCCGATCTCTGAATGGTATAGTGGTGAAAGCTGGCGATGATACGAAGTTACAGCTGATCGGCTTGTCATGCCCGAAGAATGAAGATCAAATGATGAATGAAGATCGGGCAGGTGGATTAACAGGTTGTATGAGTGATGTGAACCTTTGGTTGGTCCGAAGATGATGTGGCAAGGCCTGATCGGGCCTGATCAGGCCTGATCAGACCTGATCAGCCGAGATCAGTGTGGTATGGTTGTCCTGACGGTGCATTAAGATCGGAAGTGTGGTTTGGAAGATGAATTGAGTCGTGATGATGATGACCCAGAGCGTTCCCGAGGTGATCAAGGGCTGATCAGCCTGATCACCATCTGATCATTTGGTCGATCGCTATGGCGATCGTGATCAGGGCCGATCAGCCTCTGATCAGCGTTGATATGCAAGGGCAAGTAGGTTCTCGGTCTGGTCGGACTATATATGAAGTGAACAAGTGCTGAGGAGCAAGTCTCAAGTGGTTTCAAGGTCGTTGGTTGAAGATCAGGATGGGTTGAAGATCCTCTGAAGAGTCGGGTCATGATCAGGGCAGAATCGGTACAGGTCAGCTTGAAGGTGCAGCCAGGATGGGCAAGAGAGTGTTACGCAACCGTGCGACGAAGTAAATAGGTTCGAAGTAAAGGTCAGGCATGAGTTGAGGTATGGTACACAGGTATAGGACATTGCATATATAATAACAGGTTTAGAATTTCCCCCTAAAGCAAAGAGTCGCTCCGCCACGTGTGCGGTCATTGGGAGCACAGGGTTGATTAGTCCCCTCTTGCTCATCTATTTCCCGGTTAAGACGCGCTTAGACGCATTTTGGCTTACCGGAAGACCCCGACGGGTTTGTTTTAGGTGATCTAACCTCACCCGCAACGCGCACGTGTTTGGAACACGTTAATAATATTGGTAAAGGTTTTGTGGAGATAACGTCTGTGGATTACTGTGGAAGATCGTGGATTGATCGCATTTTCTTGGTTTCGTTATATCTCTCTCTCTCATTGGCCGGCCTGATCAGACGAACTTTCCTGATCAGTGCCTAGATACTGAATAAGTGTCGACCCCAACCCGTTCTCCGGTGAAGATTTCCACCCGAGGACACCCCCCGTCTCGAGAAGGTCAAACCCTCCGACCTGATAAGATCATCCTTTTCGTCACCGAGTCCACCTAAGTGAGTGTAATCAGCCCCGATCAACGGGTACACAAGGTGAGATGAAGTTAAACATAGATCCTGACGAGCATGAAGACCGGCCAGATGACCGGGAGGATCAGATCAGTCACCACAGCGGTGATTCATCTGATCCCGATGCTGATCAGGATCGACGGAGTACCCCCTCCGATAGTTGGTCGTCCGGGGCCAGTGGGTATCCGGATTCCACCCAAGACTTCGGTCATGGATTTGGAAATCGGCTCCACCACATATCCGGCTCGACCCGGATAGCCATCCATCTAAGATCAGATGACCGCTGGCGTTAACCCCTCCTTAGCAGCTCCGCGTTCAACTCTGGCGCTTCACCCGTCCTCCGCAAAGCTCAACCTTTTTCGGGATCCTTCACACATACACCTTCCAAACAATCCGCCCTTCGGTCATCCACCATCTGAGGTACCTGATCCGGACGGCCCATCCCCGGCTAGCCAGATTACAAACTCCTTGATCACACCCATCTGACTGTATTCCATGCCTGGCACCATCCTGCCGCTGGTGGATACGCTTGACAACCGCCATCCAGCATCTGCGCCATTGGTCCGCATTTTCTGTCAATCAGAAGACCCCTTGGCCAGATGTATTTCATACCTTCCCGTTAATTAATTCGCAAGTCACTTCACCACAGCCAGCTCAGAGTCTTGCCGCAGCCGCACAACGGTTGAGGCACGACCTCACCTGACACAAGTCTTTTCGATCTCTCTTACCCATGCCCCGATTTGGTACGTCTTCTGCCCGATTTCTGGAGATTTCATTAAGCCGGTCTCCCAGCCGGCTTGAGGTCTCATCCGTCGGTGCTGACCCTCTCTTTATATAATTCCAGTTCTGCAAGTCGACAAGGATAATATATGTCGAGTTGCTCTAGTCGGCGATGACTCGCCTGCAAGCGGAGTTGAAATTGCAGGGCCGTCGGATTCATCCCGTATTCCCGATCTGGTGCTGTCTCGACTGACATTGACAAGGCGCTCCGCATTCACGTCAGGCCTGCGGTGACCGGGACGGATTGATGGATACCGTCTCTTGCAGAATCGTTTGGACCGATTCTGCACGGAACATGGAGAAGCGATATGGGAATCATCCTTGCGCATCCCATTTCCAAAGGGATGCGCAAGGAGGATTGGTTGGAGCAGTATTTCCATGGGCGCAAACGTTGTCGTAGCGAAGCTGGGGTCGCTTGGGCTGCAATTTGTGATTTCGTGGTGGATGGCATCTAGATCAACGAATGTGACATGGATGTTTTCCTGTTTTCCCTAGTGTTGCACCTGCCTGTTCGTCGAGTGGAAGCAAGAGGGGTTTCACCGGACGCCGTAGAATGGTATCCCGGTGATAGACATCCGACCCCGATCGGCTCGTTGCAAGACGCATTGACCTTCGTTGATCACCAAGATCTCTGCGAAACATCATGACCTAAACCTTATGGATCATCCGGGGCTTCATATTTCTCCTCTACGTGCGAAGTATGCGACAAACCAGTCTTATTTCGTTTCTCTTCTAATTCATTAATATATCGCGAAAACCATTTGCTTGTCTTTCTCGTATTTCCATATTCGTGACCATATCTTCAGGTTCCTGATCTTATCTTCATTCTGACCATTTGGCTGTTCCACATGCATGTAAATATAATCATCATGAAATATATGTATGTTCGTCGACTTCAAACCAGCTAATTTCAACTAATTGCGACTTAGGCAGATCTTTTTCGTAGAAATATGCCGATCTTGGCTATTGAGATTCCAGGTCGTCTTCTTCATGAGTTTGCATAACTTCGAATCGGTTCCGTCTCTCCTGATCACGTTCAAACTCTCGCACTCAAGCTCCACATTTGAGATCTCGTTCTTCCGCCCTAGTCGGATCGTCATAAGTTTTCCACTGAACCAGGAAATCACGATGGATTCGACCAAATCGGGTCCTTTTGCCCGATCGGGTATCTAGAATCTTCTCAGCTTCGAATTCATCCTGATTTAACACTCTCTCCTGACTGTCTTCATGTAAAAGAGCCTCGTCGAAATCGAAACTTGGCTGATCCTCAATTGATAACCTGATTTTGGGACGGTCAGAAAACTCCATGACCAGCTTCAGTTTCCACAAATGAGCGATCAGAAAGAACTTCATAATCGGTGCCTGCGCTGATATACCGGGCGGCATGATCACCGATCAGCTCAGAAACATGGAACGGTCCGTGCCACATGTGCGCTAGTTTCCTGGAATATCCTTCTTTTACATGATCCAGGTAAAGCCAGACCCTTGATGCCGGTTCAATATTATGTGGATCGGCCTGATCGTTATTTTGGTCAGCTCTATTTTGGATCGCTCTCCGGAGTCGTTCATTGCCCTGTTCTCGCGCGTGTTGATAGTGGCGTTGGAGTCCGATACGCCACCGACGGGCCTCGCGGTCCCGCCTTCTGGTACATCCAACGGGAATCTCCGATTGAATATTCGATCGTGGGTCCCAACCATATACCGAGTATAAGGGAGTGTCTCCCCTGACCCGATCGAAGGAAGAATTTAACGCAAATTCCAGTCTTTCCGCATATTCGTCCAAATCTTGTTGGGCGGAATCAGCGACACACATCTTAAAATCTATGGTTAGCGTCTGTACCATCCATTCAGCTTTGCCGTTCGCTTATGGCCGGTAGGCCATGGTCGCACTTTTTTCCTGACCTAGCATCTGATTAAAGGATCGGAAAACTTCAGCCATAAAACCCGGTTCCCGATCATGTGTGATAACTTCACTGGTACCAAATCACCTGAAAACACATTCTTCATAACTGCGGACGATTTACTGTGCTGTAGGAGTAAACCCAGCTTTGGCGATCACCAGACCGGTAAATAAATCGGTCCAGATCAGCAGTTCCGTATTGCTTTTGAATGATTTCGGCAGGGAAGGGTTATGATCCATCGCTATAACATGAAAGGGGTAGGTCGCCTGGACATTTCCGGGCGACCTACCTCGAATGATCGGCATACCTTTCCATACACGTGCCAACAAACGTTTGGACGGTCCGATACAGACCTCCCCACTGAAAATGCTTGCGAATTCTGTGGTATGTCCGCCAGCACCCTGATGACCACCCTCTAAACTGACATGATAATGGTGTAAAATATCGGCTTGCAGGGTCTACGGAATCACCCATTTCGCTAATCGATCGAGATCCGCATCAGCTCAATAAACATGAAATTAATAGAAAACCAAGCTGTTTTTATCCATTTCGTAATTGGACGCGATTTTAACACAATTCTTCGCTTCGGTTTGGCTTAGTTTCCTCAGATCACCACTCAAAAATGCTTTTAATCCACTTTTCTTCATCTTGAGCCTTGAGGATCCTTTCGACCGCAGCTTCTGAGCTATTTCTTCCGTCAACCTTTCTTGAGAAACCGGTCTGCGAGGTGCCGATCTGGTTTGCGATCTAGTCATGATCGATACTTGTACCAATTATTCTTTATCATCCGAGCAAAACCAGCTCAGGTAACCGGTTGATTTCGATCTGTTCATCAAATATTACATTGTCCGTGATCACTGATCCAGTCTGATCACGCAAGGGCAATTGTGGCGAAATGATCGTCACTCCTGTATCATTCGGTTTCACGTGCAAGAGGTCATGATTCGGCCATCCTCGTTAGATTTTCATAACGCGATCATTCGGCAACATCAGGCGCGGCACCTTACAGTCGATTTCCCCGGTAATTTGCCAAATCTATAAAGTTGAGTCTTCACGTATGCATATCCATCCTTTGTTGTGCCTTTGAAGGAGATAAAACCTACCCACATACCACGGTACTCGGCTTCGTTGACTGTAATACGTGGACTATAATCTGAACCAGCCGATATCATAGCCCACTCCGGTAATTTCCTCAACAAAGCGCTATACACCCCGATATCTTTGTTTACGTTCGCTGGTCCGCCGAAACTTATGACGATCAGGTCATCATCTACACCCACCACCGGTGGAGGTATAATGATTGATTCTCGTGGTTGCTTCCGAGAAGCAGCCTCAATCAGGGCTTCGTCGACTTCTGACCGGGGGGTGATACTGGCTGCTACGGAACCGTCAAATTTCTTCACATTTGGTACATTTGATGATTTCCAACGTCCACTGCGATAATAACGCTGACCATCGCCCCAATCTTCCGCCAATTCCGCTCGAAGACAATAACCAAGCTAGGGTGGACCGTCCGGACAGCACTTTGATCGGTCTGGTCACCAGCGTAGAAAAGCAGACATCTTATATGCGTAATAGTGCCAGCACTTCCTTATTCACCATGCCATAGTTAACTCATTCGGCTTCAACGTCCTGCTTTTGAACGTCACTGGACAATGCACTCCATCGTGATATTGGACCAGTCTAGCCGATGTTGCCCATTTAGTCGCATACAAAATCACCACAGGAATCTTCTCCGGATCGAAATGTTTCAGAATCGGAGTCGAAAAAAAAATTCAGCATACTGAATGGCACATAGTCGTTTCCATATGACCTTCCAATCCGGACATGGTTCGGTCGGTTATAGACCGGTTTTGCATTCGATTCATTTATTCCAGCTTCATGGTTGTATTGATTCGTGGTATTTCCAGTCGATCACGTTCTCGAAGTTTCTGGTAACTACTCTTCAATTCAAATAGTATGCAGCAATATATCGAAATAAAATCGATAAAACAGCTATAAAACCCAGAGATCCGAGAAAGACTGCATGACTTTAGTGATCGGGGAAAAGGAAGGTTACTTAGGCACCCAAATCCTTCGACTTTGCCTCCAAACCCTGAATCGACACACTAATGATTAAGATAAGCGACTTCCGAGCTGACCCAAGAAGCTTGGCACACTGATCGAAAGATTCAAAGCTTCGCAGGTGTCAAGGTTCGGTCGACTTTGTCGCTAAAACATCCCATAATGTTGTGCAACCAAGGATATCGTCGATGCATGATCCTCGATCCAGGACCGATTGTTCTGGTTCTGGTTATGGTTCCACTTTCCGTGAACACATGTGAGGGTTCGGTGATCTTTTGGTCGGCACTGGAAGTATCCGTAGCGAAATTTTCTATCAACCTCTGATAGATCTGCGGAGCGTTCTTCAATCCTAACGGCATCCGATTCCATTCGAAGAAGCTGAAGGTACAACTAAAGCTGATATCTCCCCAGCACGATCAGTCATCGAAACCACTAGTCATGTCCAGAGAACAAAACCATAAGAATTTATCTTAATCATCAAGTAAACCATTTATCAAGGGCGGTGAATAAACCATCAGCTTCGTGAGGCGGTTCACTTGAAATAGAGTCGAATTTTAACTCCGTTCTTTTTTGTCACGATCACGATCGGTGATGCCCACTGCGATGTTGAAGGTCGGATGGTTTCGTACCTAACAGGCCCTTGCTCACGTCGGATAACTTTTCCCGATATTGTGGTGCGACCTTAGGACAACGTTGGGCGATCGGTCTAGCATTCCCAACATCAAGATTCCAAACATCTCCATAGGCAGCTGGGAGTAGGGCATCACCCTCCCAGATCAGTAGATGCCGCCTTTTCCAGATGATCTTTTTTAGCTGATCGATCTGTTTGGGGGTGTTTACTTCGGGATCACCGACTTGTAGATCTTCCAGGGTGACCTCAGCTATGTTGGGTGATACTTCCGCGAGAACCGCCATCTGTTTTTCGATGTCTTCAATGTATTGATCACCACCTTCGTGTATACGTACCTGTTCATCAAACGAACCTTTTCCTTCCGGTTTGGTATTAGCCTAGCGAATCGTTTGATTGGTGAGTTTCTTTGGGTTCCATTTCATCTTCTGCAACTATAGATTTGTGGTAGAGTGATTCAACAAAAATCAGGACCATTTATTCCTGATTTTTGTCGAATCACTTTACCACAATTCTCTACATATGGCTGTTGATTGGTGGCTGTTGGAACACCCATCAAGACAGAACCGTTGATGGATGGGACAGGTTGGTTCCACTCAGGATGGTATATAAGTGATAACGGGCTATCGTAAAACGTGGAGAGAAAACAAGATGATACCGTTGTCACATCCTGTCCGAGGGAACAACGGACCGGTCAAGTATCACCATCAGATGTGAATATCCAGATACCAGGCCGGGTTCGTTTAAGATCGGACAGGTCAAGACACATGTGATAGAACAGTTCTATGGATAGTTTGATTTATCGGGCAAGATAGAACCTGATCATTGGAGCAGATCATCGCTGATCCAAGTGGTTCGAGCGGTGTGATATTGAGATCTCGGTTGACCGGCAAATTGATTTGGACCCGCCATAGAATATGGAGACCAATTGTATGATGGGGCTTATGTGTGAAATGGTGAGCTTTATGGGGCATATGAGCTGAGCCAAGTGACAGGGGTCAACGAACTTAATCTGAACCAGCATGAAAAGATCAGATCGAGTCCGACTTTAAGAATGTGTCGATTTAGTTCAAACTTGCGGTTTAACGTATGATGGAGGTCGAAGCCCGGGTTGAACGAGCGGGTGATGTCGATGTCTGGGTGATTCTGAGGTGGTTCGAGGTAATTTGGGGCTGATCTGACCTGATTCCCGGGCCGGTCCTGAATTGGCCTGGATCGACCCTGAATCAGCTTCCAGGTGCTAAGAAAGAAAGAAAGATTTCAGTCCAGATTAATGTTGAATCGGATGTATAACATCCCAAGAGTCCGACCCTGAGCTGATTTCGAATTGATTCTTGAAGATCGGGTTGGTTGAAGATCAGATGAGAACTGGGTCAGGATCGGCTGAAGATCGGTCTAAAGTGGTACGGATCAGTTTGAAGAAGCGTTGAAGATTGGTTTATGGTGGTACCGGGACAACTTTGTGCCAAGATGATCAAGATTGAAGTACGAGATGGGTCACATAGGTTGGTGTATGGTACATTAGATATTAGATATTGCATATATAATAATAGGATTTAATTTACCTATAAGCAAATAGTCACTCCGCCACGTGTCGCGGTCATTGGGAGCACAGGGTTGACTGACCCCAGAAGCTCAACTTAATTCCCGGTTAAGATGCGCTTAGACGCATTTTGGCTTACCGGAAGTCTCCCGACGGGATTCGTTTAGGTTTTTCAACCCTCACCCCTCAAGCGCACGTGTTTTGAGCACGATTTACTTATTGGAAAGGTTTTGTGGAGATAACGTTGTGGTTTTACTGTGGAAGATCGTGGTTCTATCGTAGGTTTTCGTGGTTTCTTAGTTATTTCCCGTTTATTGGCTGGACCGATAGGTCGAAGTATCCCGAATCGGCCTTTGCGATACTTGTATATAGTATCACCCCTGATTTGTCCTCCAGTGAAGATTTCCACCTAAGAACATCCCCTGTCTCGAAAAGGTCACATCCTCCGACCTGATTCGAATCATCCTTCTCATCTAGAGTCCACCTGAGTTAGTGTAACCACCGAACATCAATGGGTACACAAGGTGAGATGGAGCATAACATAGGATTCTATCATACATGACAACCGGTCAGAAAACCGGGAGGATCGGATCAGTCATCACAGCGATGATTCATCCGATCCTGACGCCGATCAGGATCAACGGAGTACCCCTTCCGATAGTTGGTCGTCCGGACTAGTTGGAATCCGACTTCCCCCCAAAACTTCGGTTATGGATTTGGAAATCAGCTCCACCAACATGGTGCGCGTGCCCGGATCACTTGGTGACTATGGATATCACCGTGACTCTTTAAAGATAAGGACGATGTAAAAATTGAAGTGGAGGAAACTTTTTCGGGTTCATTATTGGAGGAAGGCGTATCGCCTCCGATGCTGTCCAAATTTAAAGGAAGCGATGGTCGATCTGGTCCGGTGGAGTTCCAGGTCAAAATTAAAGATGAAACAACTCCCCACAAGGCTCCGATCGGAGCCGATCCGGGTTAAATTAGAACCAACTATAATCCGGGAAAGGATCGGGGTGCTGACCTCGGTCCTATGCATACAAAGAAAATTGTAAAAGATAAAAAGACATGGGGGCGGATCAATATGATCCACCAAAAAAATATGTGAAACCTAAACCGAAGATGTTCGAAGAAGATGAAGAGAAGACCGAACCAGCCGAATAAACCACGTTTCAGGATGTAGAACGCTTGTTTTACCTTCAGGAGTTTCACAAATACCTAGCTAACAACCGAGTGATGAAAATCATCAAACCTAAGATCATTGGGAAGAGGGTCGAGCTACTAGGCGGTTATCACTGGGAGCCATCTCGACCTGATCAGAAATCTCTTGGCCCAGATCGATAGAGTCGGTTTCACTACTGGTGCGTTCGACGCGAATATGCTGTTTGATCTAGACCAAGGAAAGATCAGAAAAGGCCGTACAATCACCTTGCCTCGTTGCTCGGGAGAATCCCGTGGCCCAGTCACCGCCGGATGATCCTTCACACCGATCACAGTTTGTTGAATATCCAATGGATATCGAATCGATATATCAATCATCATCCCGGGCTGGAGCGGATTCTACCGATTCTTCGGTCGGAGTGACTCGTATGACATTGTGCCGAAGGGAATCAGACAGACAGACTCCAAGACCGAGTCGCAGAACAGGAAAAGAAAGCCCGAACCGGATCGAGTCGTATACCAAACCAGTCACCAAGACCGATTCCATAAATCGCCCCCACGTAGTGACGTGGATATGTATTCAAATGAGGAGATCACTCAACACTTCGATCCGGACGATTTGAATATGGAGATGCCTCGTAAGGCTAATATGGCCTCGGCACAAGCATTTGATAGTGATTCTGGAACGATCAGTCGAGTCCGGATGTCGGCGATCTCTGAATTAAAAAAATTACCGGCAAAGATGCGGATGATGATCAGACAAGAGCCTGGCTGAGGCGGCCGAAATTGGCCTTTTGAGAGA
>MIQA02019172.1:0-11292 GCA_001887855.2 Sclerospora graminicola
GGTCAAACTTGAGACCCTAGAGCTTGATGATCCTGCCTGGCTTCAGCATAACGCTGACCTGAAGAGTCTCGCGGTACAAACCATGGACAGGTGGACCAAGACAGACACCGGTTCAGGATCAGTCCAGACGGCCCTGCAACGACTTCCCGGCCTGATCAGCTCGTTCGCTCCATCTGGCACACCGCCGCAATCTCCTGCGTTTGCCCCGCCTTCGCCCGCATCCTCCGTCGCTTCCTTGCCTGTTCGTAGTGCTGATCAACCCGTGATCAGCACTTCACAAGCTCCCGCGTCATCTCAATCTCGTCCACCGGCGACTCCGCGACCAGCGCCTTCGGCCTCGAGTTCTGGGAAGCGTAAGCAGACCAGCTCGTCGAAGCAAAGGATGAGTCTCGCCAAGCGATCACGTCTCACGGTTGAATCGGATGACGAATCAACCGATCTGGACGAGAGGATGTTGCCTGCTCTGGCCCGATCGCGCAGCACTGATCGCCGTACGCCAGCACCGAGTTATTCCGGGGTGAATTCGCTGGCTCAGGCCGTCACTTTACTGGAGTCTGATGACGACGATGACGATGATTTCGAGGAGGAACCACCGGCTCAAGCTGATCCTGACATTCCTCCGGCGATCACTGGGGCAGTGATCGCCCCGCCACCTAATTTTACGGGCGTCTTCATTCCTGCAGCTCGATCGTCGATCAAAGAAAACGATTACAGCTACGATCCAAACCGACCGTTCATGGATCTGTATGTCGTCATGCAGGGGAGGCCAACTCCCGCTCACATGGCCACACGGAAACCTTGGAGTGATGATCAGGTCTGGGATCTGACGCCTCGGGTTCTCGAAGTGCGCAAGAAAAGCGTCCCTCGCTTGTGGTCCCGCCCGCCAGGCTGGATCTTCCCGATCAGATCGCCGGCACCCAAGGACAAACAGTGGCAACCAAAGTTGTTGACCAAACATGCTATCGAACTCATGATCGGTTCGGCACCCTGGGATGTCCTCCTGACACCCATGCCCGGGCTGGCATTCCCTGATCGCCCTTGGTTTGTCGAGCTACAGGGGCGCTTGGCTTTATATCACCAAGAGCACGTGCAAGCAATATGGGAGGCGACTCACCATTTCCCGATCACGATGGCAATGCGCAAGGACGCGTGGATCGAGCAATACCATCATGCTCGCAAGCGTCGTCGCACCAAAGCCGGGGCTGCTTGGGCCACGATCTGCGATTATGTTGTCAACGGAATCAAGCACGGCGAGTGTGATCTGGACGTTTTCCTGTTCCCTAGCGTCTTGCATCTAACTGTTCGTCGAGCGGGATCGCCGGGACTCAAGGCTGACGGCGGGGATTGGTATCCCGGTTATGGACACATAACTCCGGTCGCCACACTGCGTGATTGCTTGCTCTGGACCGATCAGCATGAGCCTTGGCGAACCAGTTCCGATCGAGTCCCATGGATCATCCAGGATACAAGATTGCTCGCCTGCGCACTAAATATGGTCCATGATCGTCGTGATAACCCACTTTTATTTCGTTCTCCATAATCAATTAATATATCACGACATTCCTTGATGATCTTCTCGTTCCACTTTCATAAATCTTGTTCATGTCTCATTATTACTTCCATCTTGTAGGTCGATCGTTCTCGCGTGTGCAGGTATAATTCTTGAGTAATATATATATATATATGCATTCGTTTCTTCCAAACCAGTCCAACCGCCCTGATCTCCACTTGCCCGATCATCATATTTGCTGATCAGCCACAATGTGTCAACCCAGGCTATTGAGATTCCTGGTTACCCTCTTCGTGGGTTTGCATCACCTCAAAACGATTCCTTCTCACCCGATCACGTTCGAATTCCCTCAGTAACGCTCCACAATTCAGATCACGCTCATCTATCCACTCGGGATCGCCGTAACCCTTCCAACGAACCAAATATTCACGGTGGGTCCGGCCAAAACGGGTTTTCTTGCCTGATCGGGTATCCAAAACCTCCTCCACCTCGAATTCGTTCGGGTCCAACGCTCTTTCCCAACTATCTTCGGGTAAGAGAGCCTCATCAAAATCAAACCTTGGCTGATCATCTCCTGACAGCCTAGTCTTAGGCCGATCAGGGTATTCTCGGACCAGTTTCAACTTTGACAAGTGAACAATCGGGAAAATTCCATAATCAGTACCCGCGGTAATCAGTCGAGCGGCATGATCACCGATTAGTTCGGCTACGCGGAACGGTCCATGCCATAAATGTGCTAATTTCTTGGCATATCCCTCTTTCACACGATCCAAGTAAAGCCAAACTCTTGATCCTGGCTCGATATTATGCGAATCAGCCTGATCATTGTTCCGATCAGCTCTTTCTTGGATAGCCCTTCGTAATCGTTCGTTAACTTGTTCCCGCGCATGTTGGTAGTGACGTTGGAGTCCCATACGCCATCGACGAGCTTCGCGATCTCGACCTCGTGTACAACCAACAGGGATCACTGACTCGATGGTAGATCGGGGGTCCCAACCATATGCCAGATAGAAAGGGGTATCTCCCCTGATCCGATCAAAAGAGGAATTCAAAGCAAACACCAGTCTCTCCGCATAGTCATCCCAATCTTGTTGCGCGGAGTCTGCGACATACATCTTAATAGCCCTGGTCAACGTTTGTACCATCCGCTCGGCTTTACCATTCGCCTGTGGACGGTACGCCATGGTCGCGCTCTGTTTCTGGCCAAGCATCTGATTAAAAGATCGGAACACTTCGGCCATAAAACCTGGTTCACGATCATGCCTGATCACTTCCAAACCGTCGAAACACACATTCTTCGTAACTGCAAGCGACTTGTTGAGCCGTTCGTGTAGATCCCGCTTTCGCGATCACCAATCCCGTGAACAGATCAGTCCAAATCAGCAACTCGGTATTGCCCTTGAACAATTTTGGAAGGGACGGTATATGATCCATCGCGATCACTTGGAAAGGGTAGGTCGCCTGGATATTTCCAGGTGATCTTCCCCGGATATTTGGCATACCTTTTCCAGTCTCGCAATCCGTACATGTTCCAACAAACTTTTGTATACTTCAATATAATCCTCTCCAATGGAAATGTTTACGGATCCTGTGGTACGTTCGTCCTACGCCCTGGTGGCCACCCTCCAAACTGACATGATAATGGTGTAAGATATCAGCTTGCAAAGTCTCCGGGATCACGAGTCTAGCCGATCGATCCAAATCCGCATCGGCCTGATCAGCTGATACATAATAAAACAATAGATCATTTTCGTCGATCTCGTAGTTAAACGCGATCTTGGCACAATCTTTTGCCTCACTCTGGCTCAGCTTCTCCAGATCACCCTTTAGAAACGCCTTCAAATCAACGATCCATTTTTCCTCATCTTGAGCCTTGAGAATTCTTTCGATCCGCATCTCTTGTACTATTTCCTCTGTCAGGCTTCCGCGAGAGGGTGATCTGTTGGGTGGTGATCTGGTTCGTGATCTCGTCGTGATCAAGATCTGGGCTGCTTCCTTATCATTTTCCACACGGATCAACTCCGGCAGCCTATTGATCTCCACCAGTTCTGCCAACAACGCTTGATCAGTGATTATCGATCCGGCCTGATCACGCATAGCCATAGTTGCTAAGTGATCTGCACTCCGATTCCAATCACGTTTCACATGCAAAAGATCATGTCTTGGCCACCCACGTAAAGCTTTCATAACGCGATCATTCAGCAGTTTCAAACGCGGCGCTTTACAGTCGATCTCTCCAGTGATCTGCCGAATCACCAGGTTTGAATCTCCACATATAATTACTCTTCCAATCTTTTGCTCTCGCAAGAGATCCAAACCTAGCAGCAGACCACGGTATTCAGCCTCATTGACCGTGATACCTGGAGTATAATCTGAACCGGCTGATATAACAGTCCACTCTGGCAATTTCCATAGCAACGCGCTATACACCCCTACACCTTTCTTCACACTCGCTGATCCGTCGAAACTCACAACGATCAGATCTTCTTCTGAGCCGACGATCGGTGGGGTATAGTGATCGATTCACGTGGTTGCTTCCGAGGAGCGACCTCGATCAGGGCTTCATCGACTTCTGATCGGGGCGTGATGCTGGCTGCCAGCGCCCCAAGAATTTCTTCTTCGCCCTTGGTGCACTTAATGATCTCCAAAGTCCACTGAGATAACACCGCTGCCCATCGCCCCAGTCTTCCGTCTAAACCATTCGCGGATAGTAACCACGCCAGACTAGATCGTTTGGATAATACCTTAATTGATCTAGTTACCAGCATAGAATAGCAAACATCCAACACACGTAACAACGCTAGCACTTCCTTATCCACAATGCCATAGTTAACTTCATTCGGTTTCAGTGTTCGGCTTGTGAACGTCACCGGGCAATAAACTCCATCGTGATCTTGGACCAATGCGGCCGATATTGCCCATTTACTAGCATATAAGATCACCACGGGAATCTTCTCCGGATCGAAGTGTTTCAGTATCGGCGTCGAGATCATCTTCGCATTTAACATACTGAAGGCTACCATAGCGCGATTCATATGATCTTCTGACCCTGGCACAGTTTGATCAGTTGGTGATCCAATCTCGAGATCTTTTTTAGTAGCTTCAACCTCGTGATCAGCCCCAATTGGTGATCCTCCCACCCGATCACGTTCTCTCAGGCCATGATAATCAACTTCCTTCAATTCATAAAGTATAGCGGCGTAGATCGAGAAGTCCTCGATAAATCTGCTATAATAATTCAATGATCCGAGGAAGGATTGCATGGCCTTCAACGATCGGGGAAACGGTAAGTTGCTGAGAGCGGCTAGATCTTTCGGATTTGCTTCCAACCCTTGAATCGATACGTTATGACCGAGGTAAGCGACCTTGGGCTGACCCCAGAAACTCTTGACCACACTGATCGACAAATTCCAACGCTCGCAGGTATCTAAGAGTCGTTCGACCTTATCGCATAGCATATCCCAGGATGTTGCCGTGACCAAGATATCTATATATGATCGCCTTCCCAACACTGATCGGCCCTGATCTTGGTCTGGCTCACCTTCCGTAAACACATCATGTAGATCAGTGACTTCCCGATCAGCACTGATCTGGAAATACCCATAGAGAGCATTGTCGATCAGCCTCTGGTAGATCTGTGGGGCGTTCTTTAATCCAAACGGCATCCGATTCCACTCAAAAAGTCCAAAAGGTGTAACGAAAGCCGAGATCTCTCGAGCGCGATCGGTCATCGAAACCACCCAAAAACCACTAGCCATATCCAACGAACAAAACCATAAAACTTTATCCAGATCTTCTAACAAGTCATTGATCAGGGGCATCGGGTAGACCATCAACTTCGTGAGGCGATTCACCATTCGGTAGTCGATACACAATCGAATATCAACCCCATTCTTCTTAATCACAATCACGATCGGTGATGCCCACTGCGATGTTGATGGTCGGATGATCTTTGTACTCAGCAAACCTTTGATCAAATCGGATAACCTTTCCCGGTATTGAGGTGCAACTTTACGACAGCGCTGAGCGATCGGCCTCGCATTTCCCACGTCTATATCACAAACAGCTCCGAACGCGGCTGGGGGTAGGGCGTTACCTTTCCCCATCAGCAAGTGACGCCTCTTCCAGATGATCTTCTTTAGCTGATCGATCTGCTCGGGCGTATTCACCTCGGGATCACCGACTTGTAAATCTGCCATGGTGACTTCTGGCATATTCGGCGATACTTCTGGTAACACAGCCATCTGCTTCTCGATACCTTCAATATACTGATCGCCACCTTCGTGTATACACACCTGCTCGTCCACCTGATCTACCTCTTTCTGATCGGCATCATCTTGGATCGCCCCTTGTGCGTCGCTCGACTGATGGTTTACTTCGGATTCACCCTCCTCTGTAATGAATTCAGCTGGTTCATCCTCATGATCGTGCTTGGACTCTTCACTGTCTTTTCCGCTAACTGAGTCCGTTGTTTTCGGTGAGCCGGGCCTAATTATACTCAATATCAGTGGACCTTCTTTGGCCCGACCTTCCCTTGTCGCTTCGATCGATGGCCTCCTGATCAGCAGCTTGGTCGGCGTAGAATACTCTGGCTTCTCGACCATAGGTGAGGTATCTTCATCCACTAAGTCTTCGTCACTGATCACGTCCGTGGTGGCCTGATAAGCCAGATTCTGCCATTCAATGTATCTTCGTGATCCCACTGAAACATATCCGATCTGTCGAGGTACTTTCCCTTCAAGTAACCACATCCCTAAGATCATGTCTTCATGGATGATCAGCGGCTGATCGGATATATTTGTGACTCTGATGTAGCTTGATCGGCCGATACCTTTAACGAACGTTGGTACCCAACGTTCACCACGGGTCAGCCACAATTTCTGTTGCCGATCACTCGACCGAATCATGACATCGACTGATCGGGACACCCCAACGTTCTCGTACTGACCCATCTTTAACATCCGTACATGAGTACCATACAAAGGCCGTCGGCCAGATAACTGAATCTGCACTTCATCCGGCAGAGTCAGGGTTCCATGAGATAGGTCAAGTCGTATACCAGCTGGTACCATAAAATCCATCCCCAATATCGCGTCCTGACCGGCTAGCCGTCCAACCCAAGCATTAAAATAGTAGACCAGGGATCCTGCCAAGGTGATCTTCACACGTGATCGTCCTTCCGTCATATATGAACTCTCGCCAATCCCAACACATTCTTGCCTCTGGGTACTGTCTATACGACATCCCACCTTACGAGCAAAGACGGAGTCGATGATCGAGACTTCCGCCCCAGAGTCAATAAAATAGTGGCTTTCTCATTGTTGACCTTTCCATTAGCTTAGCCTGTTTAAACCACTTGTCAGGAGAGTGATACTTCCAGTATCCACGGGATTCACCGGGCAGTAGATCCAACTCCATGATCACGTCCGATCGGGAATATTCATCCACTCTGAGACTGTAGATCGGACACCGATCGATGCAATTTGAATTAGAAAATGTATTGTCGGTTATCTTCTTTTCCTCAAACTTATCTCCGCTACCGACATATGCATAAATGCAGAACATAGATCGCTCGGCTCGAACCAGATTCCAACCTGGCGAGCGATCTAGTTTAACATCTTCTCAACATCTGGTGGGAGAATACCAGCATGTTTAGTCGGCACATACCACTTGCGCATCAGATTAAAGAATTCTTCGATCGGGCAGGCGCCGGCGTCATGAAGCTTCCCACAGGTCTTGCACACGAAAAAACAGTGATCAGAAGGGTGACCTTTACGATCACATTTTCCACACGTAATTCTTTTCCAACAATCACGATCTCCATGTTTGGTCGACCCACAATGCACACATTTCTTACGAGATCGGTCCTGATCAGGTTGAATACCACCAGGTTTCCGTCCGTCCACACCATTAGTCGATGATCTCGGCCGATACATTGGCTCCGTCGTAAATACATGACGGTACTGTTCCTCGTCCGAGCTCAGACCCGACTGACCACTTTCCTCTTCAGAGCTTGAACTGTCTGATTCCTTCGCGATCACACGAATCGCTCTGGCTGGTCGGGCTGCCGGTATCTTGCCCTGATCAGGGTGTGGCTTGGACCGGTACCGGTTCGATCCTACCTCGACCTTGGGCTGTCGACTCTTGGCCCGTTGCAACGTCCTTAGAGTCAGTTCCAGTTGTTCTGAGTCCTTTATACGGAGCAGGGTAAGCTGATCAGCCAGATCGCGATTATCCAGAGTTCCAATGAAGTGTTCGACATGTTCACGGGCTATGTCCGGGTGTCGTGGGTCCTTGATCGGCATTTTCGCGCGTAGACCAGCAACATTCAAACGATGTAAGTACTCGATCGGCGTCTCGTCGGATCTTTTCTTCATATGGTAGTACTGCCTAGCGACAGACACCCCCGAATTGCAATATTGTTCTTCAAATTCTTCACACAAACGGGGCCACTTCAGACGCACTTCTCGACTTAGCTGTTTAAGCCAGTTCTTGGCCGGGCCTTTCATTAGATCAGCAAAGATCAGGCATCTTTCAGCTTCCGGTGTCTTGTCCCTCAGAAAAGCTGACTTAGTCCGGCTTAACCAACCTCTGGCCTGATCGTCATCCACATCTTTTCCGGTGAAATCCTTCAATTCCGAAATCGCAGACATTCGTACTCGGGTGATCGTTCCCGATTCACTGTCAAATGCTTGCGCGGAGGCCATATTCGCTCTACGAGGCATCTCGATGTCCAGATCATCTGGATCGAAATGTTGGCTGATCTCGCCCTCTGACTCCATGTCCACATCACTTCGCGGGGGTGATCGGTGAAACCGGTCCTGGCGATCGCCCTGACATATCGAACGAACGATTCCGGCTGATCGGACTGATTCCATCTCCACATCCACGGGTCTCTTGACCGATTTCTCAGCAGACTGATTCATATTCGGTGCCGATCGCCATGGTTGTCCTTGCCCAGGTGCGTATTGAGGCAATCCATACTGATCACCCGCAAATCGGTTCATCATTGTCGCGAACATGGCTTTTAATTGCTCTGGGACCTCCGGCATGTTGGTTGAACCGGTATTGGAGGTCGGATTGGCCTGTGGCACTTCCTGAGCATCTTCAAAACTATCATCCGATCCAACTCTACCAGGTTCAGGCTTTCTCTTCCTGTTCTGCGACTCGATCTTGGGGTCGATCTGCTGGATCCCTTTTGGGCCCAACGTCATACGTGTGATCCCAACCGAGGAGTCGGTGGATGCCGCTCCAGATTGTGATGACGATTGGTATATCGACTCGATATCCATAGGATACTCCACCAACTGTGATCGGTGCGAAGGATCCGCGATCGGCGACTGAACTACTGGGTTCGCCCCTAGTAACGAGGCAAGATGATCATACAGGGTGATCATAGATTCTCTGATCGTCTCTTGATCCAGATCGAATAGCATATTTGCATCGAAGGCACCAGTAGTGAAGCCAACCTCGTCGATCTGCGCCAAGAGGTTCCTGATCAGATCAAGTTGACTGCCTGTGATCACCGGCCGGGTCGCTCGACCTTCCAGCTTCCCGATGATCTTAGGCTTGATGATCTTCATCACTGGGTTGGTAACCAGGAACTTGTGAAACTTTCGAAGATAGAACAGTCGTTCCACATCTTGGACAGTGGTCTTCTCGGCTGGTTCGGTCTTCTCTTCGTCTTCCTCGAAGATCTTCGGTTTAGGTTTCACATATTTTTTAGGTGGATCGCAATGATCCGCCCCATGTTTTTTCTGTCTTTTTCCATTTTCTTCTTATGCATAGGATCAAGGTTAACACCTCAATCCTTTCCTGGGTTATAGTCAACTTTACTATAACCCAGATCGGCCCCGATCGGGGCCATGTGGGGAGTTATTTCATCTTTAATCTCGACCTGGCACTCCACCAAACCAGGTCGATCATCGCTTCCTTTAGAAATGGACAGCATCGAAGGCGATACGCCTTCCTCCAATACACCCGAAAAAGTTTCCTCCACTTTGATTTTCACATCTTTTTCATCATCAAAGGAATCACGGTGATATCCTGAGTCACCAAGTGATCCGGGCACGCGCACCATTGTGGTGGAGCCGATTTCCAAATCCATGACCGAATTCGTGGGTGGAATCCGGATACCCACTGGCCCGGACGACCAACTATCGGAGGGGGTACTCCGTCGATCCTGATCAGCATCGGAATCAGATGAATCACCATTGTGGTGACTGATCTGATCCTCCCGGTCATCTGGCCGGTCTTCATGCTCGTCAGGATCTATGTTTAACTTCATCTCACCTTGTGTAACCGTCGATCGGGGCTGATTACACTCACTTAGGTGGACTCGGTGACGAAAAGGATGATCTTGATCAGGTCGGAGGGTTTGACCTTCTCGAGACGGGGGGTGTCCTCGGGTGGAAATCTTCACCGGAGAACGGGTTGGGGTCGACACTTATTCAGTATCTAGGCACTGATCAGGAAGTTCGTCTGATCAGGCCAGCCAATGAGAGAGAGATATAACGAAACCAAGAAAATGCGATCAATCCACGATCTTCCACAGTAATCCACAAACGTTATCTCCACAAAACCTTTACCAATAATATTAACGTGTTCCAAACACGTGCGCGTTGCGGGTGAGGTTAGATCACCTAGAACAAACCCGTCGGGGGTCTTCCGGTAAGCCAAAATGTGCCTTAGCACGTCTTAACCGGGAAATAGATGAGCAAGAGGGGACTAATCAACCCTGTGCTCCCAATGACCGCACACGTGGCGGAGCGACTCTTTGCTTTAGGGGAAAATCTAAACCTGTTATTATATATGCAAAGTCCTATACCTGTGTACCATACCTCAACTCATGCCTGACCTTTACTTCGAACCTATTTACTTCGTCGCACGGTTGCGTAACACCCTCTTGCCCATCCTGGCTGCACCTTCAAACTGACCTGTACCGATTCTGCCCCGATCATGACCCGACTCTTCAGAAGATCTTCAACCCATCCTGATCTTCAACAAACGACCTTGAAACCACTTGAGACCTGCTCTTCAGCACTTGTTCACTTCATATATAGTCCGCCCAACCCGAGAACTCACTTGCCTTGCTTATCAACGCTGATCAAAGGCTGATCGGCCCTGATCACGATCGCCATAGTGATCGACCAGGTGATCAGGCCTGATCAGGCCTGATCAGCCCTTGATCACCTCGGGAAAGTCCAGGGTCATCATCATTACGACTCCATTCATCTTCCAAACCATACTTTCGATCTTAATACACCGTCAGGATAACCATACCGCACTGATCTCGGCTGATCAGGCCTTGCCACATCATCTTCGGACCAATCAAAGGTTCACATCACCCGTATAACCTGTTAATCCACCTGCCCGATCTTCATTCATCATTTGATCTTCTTCCTCCGGGCATGACAAGCCGATCAGGCTGCAACCTTGTATCACAGCCGGCTTCCACCAATATACCGCTCGGAGATCGGCTGGTCACCTGCTCTTGGTATGCCATGTCAACAATCACCATTTTTTATTATATCCACGAGAACTCCACTTAGTGACTGTGACAACGATCGTGATCTTCATCATTCCGCCAGTGCCTGGGACCGGGC
Source organism: Sclerospora graminicola (assembly GCA_001887855.2). NCBI lineage: Eukaryota > Oomycota > Peronosporomycetes > Peronosporales > Peronosporaceae > Sclerospora > Sclerospora graminicola. The sequence continues at coordinate 11,116 of MIQA02019172.1, forward strand.
TTAACGACCATACTTGGCTAACTCTTCCACATCGTAAATATCCGTTGGCCACCACCTTTTTTTCTTACTCGCGATCAACCTTTTCCCACCCATCAACCGTCATATGTTGATGGGTGTTCTATCATCACCAATCATCGGCCATGTGTGGTCCACTTCAATCCCAATATTTTCCGATCG
>MIQA02019173.1:0-10402 GCA_001887855.2 Sclerospora graminicola
CCCAAGGACAAGCAGTGGCAACCAAAGTTGCTGACCAAACATGCTATCGAACTCATGATCGGTTCGGCACCCTGGGATGTCCTCCTGACACCCATGCCCGGGCTGGCGTTCCCTGATCGCCCTTGATTTGTCGAGCTACAGGGGCGCTTGGCTTTATATCACCAAGAGCACGTGCAAGCAATATGGGAGGCGACTCACCATTTTCCGATCACGATGGCGATGCGCAAGGACGCGTGGATCGAGCAATACCATCATGCTCGCAAGCGCCGTCGCACCAAAGCCGGGGCTGCTTGGGCCACGATCTGCGATTATGTTGTCGACGGAATTCGGCGCGGCGAGTGTGATCTGGACGTTTTCCTGTTCCCTGGCGTCTTGCATCTAACTGTTCGTCGAGCGGGATCGCCGGGACTCAAGGCTGACGGCGGGGATTGGTATCCCGGTTATGGACACATAACTCCGGTCGCCACACTGCGTGATTGCTTGCTCTGGACCGATCAGCATGAGCCTTGGCGAAACCAGTTCCGATCGAGTCCCATGGATCATCCAGGATACAAGATTGCTCGCCTGCGCACTAAATATGGTCCATGATCGTCGTGATAACCCACTTTTATTTCGTTCTCCATAATCAATTAATATATCACGACATTCCTTGATGATCTTCTCGTTCCACTTTCGTAAATCTTATTCATGTCTCATTATTACTTCCATCTTGTAGGTCGATCGCTCTCGTGTGTGCAGGTATAATTCTTGAGTAATATATATATATATGCATTCGTTTCTTCCAAACCAGTCCAACCGCCCTGATCTCCACTTGCCCGATCATCATATTTGCTGATCAGCCACAATGTGTCAACCCAGGCTATTGAGATTCCTGGTTACCCTCTTCGTGAGTTTGCATCACCTCAAAACGATTCCTTCTCACCCGATCACGTTCGAATTCCCTCAGTAACGCTCCACAATTCAGATCACGCTCATCTATCCACTCGGGATCGCCGTAACCTTTCCAACGAACCAAATATTCACGGTGGGTCCGGCCAAAACGAGTTTTCTTGCCTGATCAGGTATCCAAAACCTTCTCCACCTCAAATTCGTTCGGGTCCAACGCTCTTTCCCAACTATCTTCGGGTAAGAGAGCCTCATCAAAATCAAACCTTGGCTGATCATCTCCTGACAACCTAGTCTTAGGCCGATCAGGGTATTCTCGGACCAGTTTCAACTTTGACAAGTGAACAATCGGGAAAATTCCATAATCAGTACCCGCGGTAACCAGTCGAGCGGCATGATCACCGATCAGGTCGGCTACGCGGAACGGTCCATGCCATAAATGTGCTAATTTCTTAGCATATCCCTCTTTCACACGATCCAAGTAAAGCCAAACTCTTGATCCTGGCTCGATATTATGCGAATCGGCCTGATCATTGTTCCGATCAGCTCTTTCTTGGATGGCCCTTCGTAACCGCTCGTTAACTTGTTCCCGCGCATGTTGGTAGTGACGTTGGAGTCCCATGCGCCATCGACGAGCTTCGCGATCTCGACCTCGTGTGCAACCAACAGGGATCACCGACTCGATGGTAGATCGGGGGTCCCAACCATATGCCAGATAGAATGGAGTATCTCCCCTGATCCGATCAAACGAGGAATTCAATGCAAACACCAGTCTCTCCGCATATTCATCCCAATCTTGTTGCGCGGAGTCTGCGACATACATCTTAATAGCCCTGGTCAACGTTTGTACCATCCGCTCAGCCTTACCATTCGCCTGTGGACGGTACGCCATGGTCGCGCTCTGTTTCTGGCCAAGCATCTGATGAAAAGATCGGAACACTTCAGCCATAAAACCTGGTTCACGATCACGCCTGATCACTTCACTGGCTCCAAACCGTCGGAACACACATTCTTCGTAACTGCAAGCGACTTGTTGAGCCGTTCGTGTAGATCCCGCTTTCGCGATAACCAATCCCGTGAACAGATCAGTCCAGATCAGCAGATCGGTATTGCCCTTAAACGATTTTGGGAGGGACGGTATGTGATCCATCGCGATCACTTGGAAAGGGTAGGTCGCCTGGATATTTCCAGGTGATCTCCCCCGGATATTGGGCATACCTTTTCCAGTTTCGCAATCCGTACATGTCCCAACAAACTTTTGTATACTTCGATATAATCCTCTCCAATGGAAATGTTTACGGATCCTGTGGTACGTTCGTCCTACGCCCTGGTGGCCACCCTCCAAACTGACATGATAATGGTGTAAGATATCAGCTTGTAAAATCTCCGGGATCACGAGTCTAGCCGATCGATCCAAATCCGCATCGGCCTGATCAGCTGACACATAATAAAACAATAGATCATTTTCGTCGATCTCGTAATTAAACGCGATCTTGGCACAATCTTTTGCCTCACTCTGGCTCAGCTTCTCCAGACCACCCTTTAGAAACGCCTTCAAATCACCGATCCATTTTTCCTCGCCCTGAGCCTTGAGAATTCTTTCGATCCGCATCTCTTGTACTATTTCCTCTGTCAGGCTTCCGCGAGAGGGTGATCTGTTGGGTGGTGATCTGGTTCGTGATCTCGTCGTGATCAAGATCTGGGCTGCCTCCTTATCATTTTCCACACGGATCAACTCCGGCAGCCTATTGATCTCCACCAGTTCTTCCAACAGCGCTTGATCAGTAATTATCGATCCGGCCTGATCACGCATAGCCATAGTTGCTAAGTGATCTGCACTACGATTCCAATCACGTTTCACATGCAAAAGATCATGTCTTGGCCATCCACGTAAAGCCTTCATAACGCGATCATTCAGCAGTTTCAGACGCGGCGCTTTACAGTCGATCTCTCCAGTGATCTGCCGAATCACCAGGTTTGAATCTCCACATATAATTACCCTTCCAATCTTTTGCTCTCGCAAGAGATCCAAACCTAGTAGCAGACCACGGTATTCAGCCTCATTGACCGTGATACCTGGAGTATAATCTGAACCGGCTGATATAACAGTCCACTCTGGCAATTTCCATAGCAACGCGCTATACACCCCTACACCTTTCTTCACACTCGCTGATCCGTCGAAACTCACAACGATCAGATCTTCTTCTGAGCCGACGATCGGTGGGGGTATAGTGATCGATTCACGTGGTTGCTTCCGAGGAGCGACCTCGATCAGGGCTTCATCGACTTCTGATCGGGGCGTGATGCTGGCTGCCAGCGTCCCAAGAATTTCTTCTTCGCCCTTGGTGCACTTAATGATCTCCAAAGTCCACTGAGATAACACCGCTGCCCATCGCCCCAGTCTTCCGTCTAAACCATTCGCGGATAGTAACCACGCCAGACTAGATCGTTTGGATAATACTTTAATTGATCTAGTTACCAGCATAGAATAGCAAACATCCAACACACGTAACAACGCTAGCACTTCCTTATCCACAATGCCATAGTTAACTTCATTCGGTTTCAATGTTCGGCTTGTGAACGTCACCGGGCAATAAACCCCATCGTGATCTTGGACCAATGCGGCCGATATTGCCCATTTACTAGCATATAAGATCACCACGGGAATCTTCTCCGGATCGAAGTGGTTCAATATCGGCGTCGAGATCATCTTCGCCTTTAACATACTGAAGGCTACCATAGCGCGATTCATGTGATCTTCTGACCCTGGCACAGTTCGATCAGTTGGTGATCCAATCTCGAGATCTTTTTTAGTAGCTTCAACCTCGTGATCAGTCCCAATTGGTGATCCTCCCACCCGATCACGTTCTCTCAGGCCATGATAATCAACTTCCTTCAATTCATAAAGTATAGCGGCGTAGATCGAGAAGTCCTCGATAAATCTGCTATAATAATTCAATGATCCGAGGAAGGATTGCATGGCCTTCAACGATCGGGGAAAAGGTAAGTTGCTGAGAGCGGCTAGATCTTTCGGATTTGCTTCCAACCCTTGGATCGATACGTTATGACCGAGGTAAGCGACCTTGGGCTGACCCCAGAAACTCTTGACCACACTGATCGACAAATTCCAACGCTCGCAGGTATCTAAGAGTCGTTCGACCTTATCGCATAGCATATCCCAGGATGTTGCCGTGACCAAGATATCATCTATATATGATCGCCTTCCCAACACTGATCGGCCCTGATCTTGGTCTGGCTCACCTTCCGTAAACACATCATGTAGATCAGTGACTTCCCGATCAGCACTGATCTGGAAATACCCATAGAGAGCATTGTCGATCAGCCTCTGGTAGATCTGCGGGGCATTCTTTAATCCAAACGGCATCCGATTCCATTCAAAAAGCCAAAAGGTGTAACGAAAGCCGAGATCTCTCGAGCCCGATCAGTCATCGAAACCACCCAGAAACCACTAGCCATATCCAACGAACAAAACCATAAAACTTTATCCAGATCCTCTAACAAATCATTGATCAGGGGCATCGGGTAGACCATCAAATTCGTGAGGCGATTCACCATTCTGTAGTCGATACACAACCGAATATCAACCCCATTCTTCTTAATCACAATCACGATCGGTGATGCCCACTGCGATGTTGATGGTCGAATGATCTTTGTACTCAGCAAACCTTTGATCAAATCGGATAACTTTTCCCGGTATTGAGGTGCAACTTTACGACAACGCTGAGCGATCGGCCTCGCAGTTCCCACGTCTATATCACAAACAGCTCCAAATGCAGCTGGGGGTAGGGCGTTACCTTTCCCCATCAGTAAGTGACGCCTCTTCCAGATGATCTTCTTTAACTGATCGATCTGCTCGGGCGTATTCACCTCGGGATCACCGACTTGTAAATCTTCCATGGTGACTTCTGGCATATTTGGCGATACTTCTGGTAACACAGCCATCTGCTTCTCGATACCTTCAATATACTGATCGCCACCTTCGTGTATACACACCTGCTCATCCACCTGATCTACCTCTTTCTGATCGGCATCATCTTGGATCGCCCCTTGTGCGTCGCTCGACTGATGGTTTACTTCGGATTCACCCTCCTCTGTAATGAATTCAGCTGGTTCATCCTCCTTTTCTTCCTCATGATCGTGCTTGGACTCTTCACTGTCTTTTCCGCTAACTGAGTCCGTTGTTTTCGGTGAGCCGGGCCTAATTATACTCAATATCTGTGGACCTTCTTTGGCCCGGCCTTCCCTTGTCGCTTCGATCGATGGCCTCCTGATCAGCAACTTGGTCGGCGTAGAATACTCCGGCTTCTCGACCATAGGTGAGGTATCTTCATCCACTAAGTCTTCGTCACTGATCACGTCCGTGGTGGCTTGATAAGCCAGATTCTGCCATTCGATGTATCTTCGTGATCCCACTGAAACATATCCGATCTGTCGGGGTACTTTCCCTTCAGGTAACCACATCCCTAAGATCATGTCTTCATGGATGATCAGAGGCTGATCGGATATATTTGTGACTCTGATGTAGCTTGATCGGCCGATACTTTAACGAACGTTGGTACCCAACGTTCGCCACGGGTCAGCCACAATTTCTGCTGCCGATCACTCGACCGAATCATGACATCGACTGATCGGGACACCCCAATGTTCTCGTACTGACCCATCTTTAACATCCGTACATGAGTACCATACAAAGGCCGTCGGCCAGATAACTGAATCTGCACTTCATCCGGCAGAGTCAGGGTTCCATGAGATAGGTCAAGTCGTATACCAGCTGGTACCATAAAATCCATCCCCAATATCGCGTCCTGACCGGCTAGCCGTCCAACCCAAGCATTAAAATAATAGACCAGGGATCCTGCCAAGGTGATCTTCACACGTGATCGTCCTTCCGTCATATATGAACTCTCGCCAATCCCAACACATTCTTGCCTCTGGGTACTGTCTATACGACATCCCACCTTACGAGCAAAGGCGGAGTCGATGATCGAGACTTCCGCCCCAGAGTCAAATAAAATAGTAGCTTTCTCATTGTAGATCTTTCCATTAGCTTTAACCTGTTTAAACCACTTGTCGGGAGAGTGATACTTCCAGTATCCACGGGATTCACCGGGCAGTAGATCCAACTCCATGATCACGTCCGATCGGGAATATTCATCCACTCTGAGACTGTAGATCGGACACCGATCGATGCAATTTGAATTAGAACATGTATTGTCGGTTATCTTCTTTTCCTCAAACTTATCTCCGCTACCGACATATGCATAAATGCAGAACATAGATCGCTCGGCTCGAACCAGATTCCAACCTGGCGAGCGATCTAGTTTAAAATCTTCTCAACATCTGGTGGAAGCATACCAGCATGTTTAGTCGGCACATACCACTTGCGCATCAGATTAAAGAATTCTTCGATCGGGCAGGCGCCGGCGTCATGAAGCTTCCCACAGGTCTTGCACACGAAAAAACAGTGATCAGAAGGGTGACCTTTACGATCACATTTTCCACACGTAATTCTTTTCCAACAATCACGATCTCCATGTTTGGTCGACCCACAATGCACACATTTCTTACGAGATCGGTCCTGATCAGGTTGAATACCACCAGGTTTCCGTCCGTCCACACCATTAGTCGATGATCTCGAGCGATACATCGGTTCCGTCGTAAATACATGACGGTATTGTTCCTCGTCCGAGCTCAGACCCGACTGACCACTTTCCTCTTCAGAGCTTGAACTGTCTGATTCCTTCGCGATCACGCGAATCGCTCTGGCTGGTCGGGCTGCCGGTATCTTGCCTTGATCAGGGTGTGGCTTGGACCGGTACCGGTTCGATCCTACCTCGACCTTGGGCTGTCGACTCTTGGCCCGTTGCAACGTCCTTAGAGTCAGTTCCAGTTGTTCTGAGTCCTTTATACGGAGCAGGGTTAGCTGATCAGCCAGATCGCGATTATCCAGAGTACCAATGAAGTGTTCGACATGTTCACGGGCTATATCCGGGTGTCGTGGGTCCTTGATCGGCATTTTCGCGCGTAGACCAGCAACATTCAACCGATGTAAGTACTCGATCGGCGTCTTGTCGGATCTTTTCTTCATGTGGTAGTACTGCCTAGCGACAGACACCCCGAATTGCAATATTGTTCTTCAAATTCTTCACACAAACGGGGCCACTTCAGACGCACTTCTCGACTTAGCTGTTTAAGCCAGTTCTTGGCCGGGCCTTTCATTAAATCAGCGAAGATCAGGCATCTTTCAGCTTCCGGTGTCTTGTCCCTCAGAAAAGCTGACTTAGTCCGGCTTAACCAACCTCTGGCCTGATCGTCATCCATATCTTTGCCAGTAAAATCCTTCAATTCCGAGATCGCAGACATTCGTACTCGGGTGATCGTTCCTGATTCACTGTCAAAATGCCTGCGCGGAGGCAATATTCGCTCTACGAGGCATCTCAATGTCCAGATCATCTGGATCGAAATGTTGGCTGATCTCGCCCTCTGACTCCATGTCCACATCACTCCGCGGGGGTGATCGGTGAAATCGGTCCTGGTGATCGCCCTGGCATATCGAACGAACGATTCCGGCTGATCGGACTGATTCCATCTCCACATCCACAGGTCTCTTGACCGATTTCTCAGCAGACTGATTCATATTCGGTGCCGATCGCCATGGCTGTCCTTGCCCAGGTGCGTACTGAGGCAATCCATACTGATCACCCGCAAATCGGTTCATCATTGTCGCAAACATGGCTTTTAATTGCTCTGGGACCTCCGGCATGTTGGTTGGACCGGTATTGGAAGTCGGATTGGCCTGTGGCACTTCCTGAGCATCTTCAAAACTATCATCCGATCCGACTCTACCAGGTTCAGGCTTTCTCTTCCTGTTCTGCGACTCGGTCTTGGGGTCGATCTGCTGGATCCCTTTCGGGCCCAACGTCATACGTGTGATCCCAACCGAGGAGTCGGTGGATGCCGCTCCAGATTGTGATGACGATTGGTATATCGACTCGATATCCATAGGATACTCCACCAACTGTGATCGGTGCGAAGGATCCGCGATCGGCGACTGAACCACTGGGTTCGCCCCTAGTAACGAAGCAAGATGATCATACAGGGTGATCATAGATTCTCTGATCGTCTCTTGATCCAGATCGAATAGCATATTCGCATCGAAGGCACCAGTAGTGAAGCCAACCTCGTCGATCTGCGCCAAGAGGTTCCTGATCAGATCAAGTTGACTGCCTGTGACCACCGGCCGGGTCGCTCGACCTTCAAGCTTCCCGATGATCTTAGGCTTGATGATCTTCATCACTGGGTTAGTAACCAGGAACTTGTGAAACTCTCGAAGATAGAACAGTCGTTCCACATCTTGGACAGTGGTCTTCTCGGCTGGTTCGATCTTCTCTTCGTCTTCCTCGAAGATCTTCGGTTTAGGTTTCACATATTTTTTAGGTGGATCGCAATGATCCGCCCCATGTTTTTTCTGTCTTTTTCCATTTTCTTCTTATGCATAGGATCAAGGTTAACACCTCGATCCTTTCCTGGGTTATAGTCAACTTTACTATAACCCAGATCGGCCCCGATCGGGGCCACGTGGGGAGTTATTTCATCTTTAATCTCGACCTGGCACTCCACCAAACCAGGTCGATCATCGCTTCCTTTAGAAATGGACAGCATCGGAGGCGATACGCCTTCCTCCAATACACCCGAAAAAGTTTCCTCCACTTTGATTTTCACATCTTTTTCATCATCAAAGGAATCACGGTGATATCCTGGTCCGAATCCGGGCACGCGCACCATTGTGGTGAGCCAATTTCCAAATCCATGACCGAAGTCGTGGGTGGAATCCGGATACCCACTGGCCCGGACGACCAACTATCGGAGGGGGTACTCCGTCGACCCTGATCAGCATCGGAATCAGATGAATCACCACTGTGGTGACTGATCTGATCCTCCCGGTCATCTGGCCGGTCTTCATGCTCGTCAGGATCTATGTTTAAATTCATCTCACCTTGTGTACCCGTCGATCGGGGCTGATTACACTCACTTAGGTGGACTCGGTGACGAAAAGGATGATCTTGATCAGGTCGGAGGGTTTGACCTTCTCGAGACGGGGGGTGTCCTCGGGTGGAAATCTTCACCGGAGAACGGGTTGAGGTCGACACTTATTCAGTATCTAGGCACTGATCAGGAAAGTTCGTCTGATCAGGCCAGCCAATGAGAGAGAGACATAACGAAACCAAGAAAATGTGATCAATCCACAATCTTCCACACTAATCCACAAACGTTATCTCCACAAAACCTTTACCAATAATATTAACGTGTTCCAAACACGTGCGCGTTGCGGGTGAGGTTAGATCACCTAAAACAAACCCGTCGGGGGTCTTCCGGTAAGCCAAAATGCGCCTTAGCACGTCTTAACCGGGAAATAGATGAGCAAGAGGGGACTAATCAACCCTGTGCTCCCAATGACCGCACACGTGGCAGAGCGACTCTTTGCTTTAGGGGGAAAATCTAAACCTGTTATTATATATACAAAGTCCTATACCTGTGTACCATACATCAACTCATGCCTGACCTTTACTTCGAACCTATTTACTTCGTCGCACGGTTGCGTAACACCCTCCTGCCCATCCTGGCTGCACCTTCAAGCTGACCTGTACCGATTCTGCCCCGATCATGACCCGACTCTTCAGAAGATCTTCAACCCATCCTGATCTTCAACAAACGACCCTGAAACCACTTGAGACCCGCTCTTCAGCACTTGTTCACTTCATATATAGTCCGCCCAAACCGAGAACTCACTTGCCCTTGCTTATCAACGCTGATCAAAGGCTGATCGGCCCTGATCATGATCGCCATAGTGATCGACCAGGTGATCAGGCCTGATCAGCCCTTGATCACCTCGGGAACGTCCAGGGTCATCATCATTACGACTCCATTCATCTTCCAAACCATACTTCCGATCTTAATACACCGTCAGGATAACCATACCGCGCTGATCTCGGCTGATCAGGCCTTGCCACATCATCTTCGGACCAATCAAAGGTTCACATCACTCGTATAACCTGTTAATCCACCTGCCCGATCTTCATTCATCATTTGATCACCTTCCTCCGGGCATGACAAGCCGATCAGGCTGCAACCTTGTATCATAGCCGGCATCCACCAATATACCGTTCGGAGATCGGCTGGTCACCTGCTCTTGGTATGCCATGTCAACAATCACCATTATTTTATTATATCCACGAGAAAACCACTTAGTGACTGTGACAACGATCGTGATCGTGATCTTCATCATTCCACCAGTGCCTGGGACCGGGCTTAACGACCATACTTGGCCAACTCCTCCACATCGTAAATATCCGTTGGCCACCACCTTTTCTTCTTACTCGCGATCAACCTTTTCCCACCCATCAACCGTCATATGTTAATGGGTGTTCTATCATCACCAATCATCGGCCATGTGTGGTCCACTTCAATCCAAATATTTTCCGATCGCTTCACCACA
>MIQA02019174.1:0-10138 GCA_001887855.2 Sclerospora graminicola
GCGTGGATTGAGCATTACCATCATGCTCGCAAGCGTCGTCGCACCAAAGCCGGGGCTGCTTGGGCCACGATCTGCGATTATGTCGTCGACGGAATTCGGCGCGGCGAGTGTGATCTGGACGTTTTCCTGTTCCCTGGCGTCTTGCATCTAACTGTTCGTCGAGCGGGATCGAAGGGACTCAAGGCTGACGGCGGGGATTGGTATCCCGGTTATGGGCACATAACTCCGGTCGCCACACTGCGTGATTGCTTGCTCTGGACCGATCAGCATGAGCCTTGGCGAAACCAGTTCCGATCGAGTCCCATGGATCATCCAGGTTACAAGATTGCTCGTCTGCGCACTAAATATGGTCCATGATCGTCGTGATAACCCACTTTTATTTCGTTCTCCATAATCCATTAATATATCACGACATTCCTTGATGATCTTCTCGTTTCACTTTCGTAAATCTTGTTCATGTCTCATTATTACTTCCATCTTGTAGGTCGATCGTTCTCGTGTGTGCAGGTATAATTCTTGAGTAATATATATATATATGCATTCGTTTCTTCCAAACCAGTCCAACCGCCCTGATCTCCACTTGTCCGATCATCATATTTGCTGATCAGCCACAATGTGTCAACCCAGGCTACTGAGATTCCTGGTTACCCTCTTCGTGGGTTTGCATCACCTCAAAACGATTCCTTCTCACCCGATCACGTTCGAATTCCCTCAGTAACGCTCCACAATTCAGATCACGCTCGTCTATCCACTCGGGATCGTCGTAACCTTTCCAACGAACCAAATATTCACGGTGGGTCCGGCCAAAACGGGTTTTCTTGCCTGATCGGGTATCCAAAACCTTCTCCACCTCGAATTCGTTCGGGTCCAGCGCTCTTTCCCAACTATCTTCGGGTAAGAGAGCCTCGTCAAAATCAAACCTTGGCTGATCATCTCCTGACAGCCTAGTCTTAGGCCGATCAGGGTATTCTCGGACCAGTTTCAACTTTGACAAGTGAACAATCGGGAAAATTCCATAATCAGTACCCGCGGTAATCAGTCGAGCGGCATGATCACCGATTAGTTCGGCTACGCGGAACGGTCCATGCCATAAATGTGCTAATTTCTTGGCATATCCCTCTTTCACACGATCCAAGTAAAGCCAAACTCTTGATCCTGGCTCGATATTATGTGAATCGGCCTGATCATTGTTCCGATCAGCTCTTTCTTGGATGGCCCTTCGTAATCGTTCGTTAACTTGTTCCCGCGCATGTTGGTAGTGACGTTGGAGTCCCATGCGCCATCGACGAGCTTCGCGATCTCGACCTCGTGTGCAACCAACAGGGATCACTGACTCGATGGTAGATCGGGGGTCCCAACCATATGCCAGATAGAATGGGGTATCTCCCCTGATCCGATCAAACGAGGAATTCAAAGCAAACACCAGTCTCTCCGCATATTCATCCCAATCTTGCTGCGCGGAGTCTGCGACATACATCTTAATAGCCCTGGTCAACGTTTGTACCATCCGCTCGGCCTTACCATTCGCCTGTGGACGGTACGCCATCGTCGCGCTCTGTTTCTGGCCAAGCATCTGATTAAAAGATCGGAACACTTCGGCCATAAAACCTGGTTCACGATCATGCCTGATCACTTCACTGGCTCCAAACCGTCGGAAAACACATTCTTCGTAACTGCAAGCGACTTGTTGAGCCGTTCGTGTAGATCCCGCCTTCGCGATAACCAATCCCGTGAACAGATCAGTCCAGATCAGCAGCTCGGTATTGCCCTTAAACGATTTTGGGAGGGACGGTATGTGATCCATCGCGATCACTTGGAAAGGGTAGGTCGCCTGGATATTTCCAGGTGATCTCCCCCGGATATTTGGCATACCTTTTCCAGTTTCGCAATCCGTACATGTCCCAACAAACTTTTGTATACTTCGATACAATCCTCTCCAATGGAAATGTTTACGGATCCTGTGGTACGTTCGTCCTACGCCCTGGTGGCCACCCTCCAAACTGACATGATAATGGTGTAAGATATCAGCTTGCAAAGTCTCCGGGATCACGAGTCTAGCCGATCGATCCAAATCCGCATCGGCCTGATCAGCTGATACATAATAAAACAATAGATCATTTTCGTCGATCTCGTAATTAAACGCGACCTTGGCACAATCTTTTGCCTCACTCTGGCTCAGCTTCTCCAGATCACCCTTTAGAAACGCCTTCAAATCACCGATCCATTTTTCCTCGTCCTGAGCCTTGAGAATTCTTTCGATCCGCATCTCTTGTACTATTTCCTCTGTCAGGCTTCCGCGAGAGGGTGATCTGTTGGGTGGTGATCTGGTTCGTGATCTCGTCGTGATCAAGATCTGGGCTGCCTCCTTATCATTTTCCACACGGATCAACTCCGGCAGCCTATTGATCTCCACCAGTTCTTCCAACAGCGCTTGATCAGTGATGATCGATCCGGCCTGATCACGCATAGCCATAGTTGCCAAGTGATCTGCACTCCGATTCCAATCACGTTTCACATGCAAAAGATCATGTCTTGGCCATCCACGTAAAGCTTTCATAACGCGATCATTCAGCAGCTTCAGACGCGGCGCTTTACAGTCGATCTCTCCAGTGATCTGCCGAATCACCAGGTTTGAATCTCCGCATATAATTACCCTTCCAATCTTTTGCTCTCGCAAGAGATCCAAACCTAGCAGCAGACCACGGTATTCAGCCTCATTGACCGTGATACCTGGAGTATAATCCGAACCGGCTGATATAACAGTCCACTCTGGCAATTTCCATAGCAACGCGCTATACGCCCCTACACCTTTCTTCACACTCGCTGATCCGTCGAAACTCACAACGATCAGATCTTCTTCTGAGCCAACGATCGGTGGGGGTATAGTGATCGATTCACGTGGTTGCTTCCGAGGAGCGACCTCGATCAGGGCTTCATCGACTTCTGATCGGGGCGTGATGCTGACTGCCAGCGTCCCAAGAATTTCTTCTTCGCCCTTGGTGCACTTAATGATCTCCAAAGTCCACTGAGATAACACCGCTGCCCATCGCCCCAGTCTTCCGTCCAAACCACTCGCGGATAGTAACCACGCCAGACTAGATCGTTTGGATAATACTTTAATTGATCTAGTTACCAGCATAGAATAGCAAACATCCAACACACGTAACAACGCTAGCACTTCCTTATCCACAATGACATAGTTAACTTCATTCGGTTTCAGTGTTCGGCTTGTGAACGTCACCGGGCAATAAACTCCATCGTGATCTTGGACCAATGCGGCCGATATTGCCCATTTACTAGCATATAAGATCACCACGGGAATCTTCTCCGGATCGAAGTGTTTCAGTATCGGCGTCGAGATCATCTTCGCCTTTAACATACTGAAGGCTACCATAGCGCGATTCATATGATCTTCTGACCCTGGCACAGTTTGATCAGTTGGTGATCCAATCTCGAGATCTTTTTTAGTAGCTTCAACCTCGTGATCAGTCCCAATTGGTGATCCTCCCACCCGATCACGTTCTCTCAGGCCATGATAATCAACTTCCTTCAATTCATAAAGTATAGCGGCGTAGATCGAGAAGTCCTCGATAAATCTGCTATAATAATTCAATGATCCGAGGAATGATTGCATGGCCTTCAACGATCGGGGAAACGGTAAGTTGCTGAGAGCGGCTAGATCTTTCGGATTTGCTTCCAACCCTTGGATCGATACGTTATGACCGAGGTAAGCGACCTTGGGCTGACCCCAGAAACTCTTGACCACACTGATCGACAAATTCCAACGCTCGCAGGTATCTAAGAGTCGTTCGACCTTGTCGCATAGCATATCCCAGGATGTTGCCGTGACCAAGATATCTATATATGATCGCCTTCCCAACACTGATCGGCCCTGATCTTGGTCTGGCTCACCTTCCGTAAACACATCATGTAGATCAGTGACTTCCCGATCAGCACTAATCTGGAAATACCCATAGAGAGCATTGTCGATCAGCCTCGGATAGATCTGTGGGGCATTCTTTAATCCAAACGCATCCGATTCCATTCAAAAAGTCCAAAAGGTGTAACGAAAGCCGAGATCTCTCGAGCGCGATCAGTCATCGAAACCACCCAAAAACCACTAGCCATATCCAACGAACAAAACCATAAAACTTTATCCAGATCTTCTAACAAGTCATTGATCAGGGGCATCGGGTAGACCATCAACTTCGTGAGGCGATTCACCATTCTGTAGTCGATACACAATCGAATATCAACCCCATTCTTCTTAATCACATCACGATCGGTGATGCCCACTGCGATGTTGATGGTCGGATGATCTTTGTACTCAGCAAACCCTTGATCAAATCGGATAACTTTTCCCGGTATTGAGGTGCAACTTTACGACAACGCTGAGCGATCGGCCTCGCATTTCCCACGTCTATATCACAAACAGCTCCGAACGCGGCTGGGGGTAGGGCGTTACCTTTCCCCATCAGTAAGTGACGCCTCTTCCAGATGATCTTCTTTAACTGATCGATCTGCTCGGGCGTATTCACCTCGGGATCACCGACTTGTAAATCTTCCATGGTGACTTCTGGCATGTTTGGCGATACTTCTGGTAACACAGCCATCTGCTTCTCGATACCTTCAATATACTGATCGCCACCTTCGTGTATACACACCTGCTCGTCCACCTGATCTACCTCTTCCTGATCGGCATCATCTTGGATCGCCCCTTGTACGTCGCTCGACTGATGGTTTACTTCGGATTCACCCTCCTCTGTAATGAATTCAGCTGGTTCATCCTCCTTTTCTTCCTCATGATCGTGCTTGGACTCTTCACTGTCTTTTCCGCTAACTGGGTCCGTTGTTTTCGGTGAGCCGGGCCTAATTATACTCAATATCTGTGGACCTTCTTTGGCCCGGCCTTCTCTTGTCGCTTCGATCGATGGCCTCCTGATCAGCAGCTTGGTCGGCGTAGAATACTCTGGCTTCTCGACCATAGGTGAGGTATCTTCATCTACTAAGTCTTCGTCACTGATCACGTCCGTGGTGGCTTGATAAGCCAGATTCTGCCATTCAATGTATCTTCGTGATCCCACTGAAACATATCCGATCTGTCGGGGTACTTTCCTTTCAGGTAACCACATCCCTAAGATCATGTCTTCATGGATGATCAGCGGCTGATCGGATATATTTGTGACTCTGATGTAGCTTGATCGGCCGATACTTTAACGAACGTTGGTACCCAACGTTCGCCACGGGTCAGCCACAATTTCTGTTGCCGATCACTCGACCGAATCATGACATCGACTGATCGGGACACCCCAATGTTCTCGTACTGACCCATCTTTAACATCCGTACATGAGTACCATACAAAGGCCGTCGGCCCGATAACTGAATCTGCACTTCATCCGGCAGAGTCAGGGTTCCATGAGATAGGTCAAGTCGTATACCAGCTGGTACCATAAAATCCATCCCCAATATCGCGTCCTGACCGGCTAGCCGTCCAACCCAAGCGTTAAAATAATAGACTAGGGATCCTGCCAAGGTGATCTTCACACGTGATCGTCCTTCCGTCATATATGAACTCTCGCCAATCCCAACACATTCTTGCCTCTGGGTACTGTCTATACGACATCCCATCTTACGAGCAAAGGCGGAGTCGATGATCGAGACTTCCGCCCCAGAGTCAAATAAAATAGTAGCTTTCTCATTGTTGATCTTTCCGTTAGCTTTAGCCTGTTTAAACCACTTGTCGGGAGAGTGATACTTCCAGTATCCACGGGATTCACCGGGCAGTAGGTCCAACTCCATGATCACGTCCGATCGTGAATATTCATCCACTCTGAGACTGTAGATCGGACACCGATCGATGCAATTTGAATTAGAACATGTATTGTCGGTTATCTTCTTTTCCTCAAACTTATCTCCGCTACCGACAGATGCATAAATGCAGAACGTAGATCGCTCGGCTCGAACCAGATTCCAACCTGGCGAGCGATCTAGTTTAACATCTTCTCAACATCTGGTGGGAGCATACCAGCATGTTTAGTCGGCACATACCACTGGCGCATCAGGTTAAAGAATTCTTCGATAGGGCAGGCGCCGGCGTCATGAAGCATCCCACAGGTCTTGCACACGAAAAAAACAGTGATCAGAAGGGTGACCTTTACGATCACATTTTCCACACGTAATTCTTTTCCAACAATCACGATCTCCATGTTTGGTCGACCCGCAATGCACACATTTCTTACGAGATCGGTCCTGATCAGGTTGAATACCACCAGGTTTCCGTCCGTCCACACCATTAGTCGATGATCTCGAGCGATACATTGGTTCCGTCGTAAATACATGACGGTATTGTTCCTCGTCCGAGCTCAGACCCGACTGACCACTTTCCTCTTCAGAGCTTGAACTGTCTGATTCCTTTGCGATCACGCGAATCGCTCTGGCTGGTCGGGCTGCCGGTATCTTGCCTTGATCAGGGTGTGGCTTGGACCGGTACCGGTTCGATCCTACCTCGACCTTGGGCTGTCGACTTTTGGCCCGTTGCAACGTCCTTAGAGTCAGTTCCAGTTGTTCTGAGTCCTTTATACGGAGCAGGGTTAGCTGATCAGCCAGGTCGCGATTGTCCAGAGTTCCAATGAAGTGTTCGACATGTTCACGGGCTATGTCCGGGTGTCGTGGGTCCTTGATCGGCATTTTCGCGCGTAGACCAGCAACATTCAACCGATGTAAGTACTCGATCGGCGTCTCGTCGGATCTCTTCTTCATGTGGTAGTACTGCCTAGCGACAGACACCCCCGAATTGCAATATTGTTCTTCAAATTCTTCACACAAACGGGGCCACTTCAGACGCACTTCTCGACTTAGCTGTTTAAGCCAGTTCTTGGCCGGGCCTTTCATTAGATCAGCGAAGATCAGGCATCTTTTAGCTTCCGGTGTCTTGTCCCTCAGAAAAGCTGACTTAGTCCGGCTTAACCAACCTCTGGCCTGATCGTCATCCATATCTTTTCCGGTGAAATCCTTCAATTCCGAGATTGCAGACATTCGTACTCGGGTGATCGTTCCCGATTCACTGTCAAATGCCTGCGCGGAGGCCATATTCGCTCTACGAGGCATCTCGATGTCCAGATCATCTGGATCGAAATGTTGGCTGATCTCGCCCTCTGACTCCATGTCCACATCACTTCGCGGGGGTGATCGGTGAAATCGGTCCTGGTGATCGCCCTGGCATATCGAACGAACGATTCCGGCTGATCGGACTGATTCCATCTCCACATCCACAGGTCTCTTGACCGATTTCTCAGCAGACTGATTCATATTCGGTGCCGATCGCCATGGCTGTCCTTGCCCAGGTACGTATTGAGGCAATCCATACTGATCACCCGCAAATCGGTTCATCATTGTCGCGAACATGGCTTTTAATTGCTCTGGGACCTCCGGCATGTTGGTTGGGCCGGTATTGGAGGTCGGATTGGCCTGTGGCACTTCCTGAGCATCTTCAAAACTATCATCCGATCCGACTCTACCAGGTTCAGGCTTTCTCTTCCTGTTCTGCGACTCGGTCTTGGGGTCGATCTGCTGGATCGCTTTTGGGCCCAACGTCATACGTGTGATCCCAACCGAGGAGTCGGTGGATGCCGCTCCAGATTGTGATGACGATTGGTATATCGACTCGATATCCATAGGATACTCCACCAACTGTGATCGGTGCGAAGGATCTGCGATCGGCGACTGAACCACTGGGTTCGCCCCTAGTAACGAAGCAAGATGATCATACAGGGTGATCATAGATTCTCTGATCGTCTCCTGATCCAGATCGAATAGCATATTCGCATCGAAGGCACCAGTAGTGAAGCCAACCTCGTCGATCTGCGCCAAGAGGTTCCTGATCAGATCAAGTTGACTGCCTGTGATCACCGGCCGGGTCGCTCGACCTTCCAGTTTCCCGATGATCTTAGGCTTGATGATCTTCATCACTGGGTTGGTAACCAGGAACTTGTGAAACTCTCGAAGATAGAACAGTCGTTCCACATCTTGGACAGTGGTCTTCTCGGCTGGTTCGGTCTTCTCTTCGTCTTCCTCGAAGATCTTCGATTTAGGTTTCACATATTTTTTAGGTGGATCGCAATGATCCGCCCCCATGTTTTTTCTGTCTTTTTCCATTTTCTTCTTATGCATAGGATCAAGGTTAACACCTCGATCCTTTCCTGGGTTATAGTTAACTTTACTATAACCCAGATCGGCCCCGATCGGGGCCATGTGGGGAGTTATTTCATCTTTAATCTCGACCTGGCACTCCACCAAACCAGGTCGATCATCGCTTCCTTTAGAAATGGACAGCATCGGAGGCGATACGCCTTCCTCCAATACACCCGAAAAGTTTCCTCCACTTTGATTTTCACATCTTTTTCATCATCAAAGGAATCACGGTGATATCCTGAGTCACCAAGTGATCCGGGCACGCGTACCATTGTGGTGGAGCCGATTTCCAAATCCATGACCGAAGTCGTGGGTGGAATCCGGATACCCACTGGCCCGGACGACCAACTATCGGAGGGGTACTCCGTCGATCCTGATCAGCATCGGAATCAGATGAATCACCACTATGGTGACTGATCTGATCCTCCCGGTCATCTGGCCGGTCTTCATGCTTGTCAGGATCTATGTTTAACTTCATCTCACCTTGTGTACCCGTTGATCGGGGCTGATTACACTCACTTAGGTGGACTCGGTGACGAAAAGGATGATCTTGATCAGGTCGGAGGGTTTGACCTTCTCGAGACGGGTGGTGTCCTCGGGTGGAAATCTTCACCGGAGAACGGGTTGGGGTCGACACTTATTCAGTATCTAGGCACTGATCAGGAAAGTTCGTCTGTTCAGGCCAGCCAATGAGAGAGAGATATAACGAAACCAAGAAAATGCGATCAATCCACGATCTTCCACAGTAATCCACAAACGTTATCTCCACAAAACCTTTACCAATGATATTAACGTGTTCCAAACACGTGCGCGTTGCGGGTGAGGTTAGATCACCTAGAACAAACCCGTCGGGGGTCTTCCGGTAAGCCAAAATGCGCCTTAGCACGTCTTAACCGGGAAATAGATGAGCAAGAGGGGACTAATCAACCCTGTGCTCCCAATGACTGCACACGTGGCAGAGCGACTCTTTGCTTTAGGGGGAAAATCTAAAACCTGTTATTATATATGCAAAGTCCTATACCTGTGTACCATACCTCAACTCATGCCTGACCTTTACTTCGAACCTATTTACTTCGTCGCACGGTTGCGTAACACTCTCCTGCCCATCCTGCTGCACCTTCAAGCTGACCTGTACCGATTCTGCCCCGATCATGACCCGACTCTTCAGAAGATCTTCAACCCATCCTGATCTTCAACAAACGACCTTGAACCACTTGAGACCTGCTCTTCAGCACTTGTTCACTTCATATATAGTCCGCCCAAACCGAGAACTCACTTGCCCTTGCTTATCAACGCTGATCAAAGGCTGATCGACCCTGATCATGATCGCCATAGTGATCGACCAGGTGATCAGGTCTGATCAGGCCTGATCAGCCCTTGATCACCTCGGGAACGTCCAGGGTCATCATCATTACGACTCCATTCATCTTCCAAACCATACTTCCGATCTTAATACACCGTCAGGATAACCATACCGCGCTGATCTCGGCTGATCAGGCCTTGCCACATCATCTTCGGACCAATCAAAGGTTCACATCACTCGTATAACCTGTTAATCCACCTGCCCGATCTTCATTCATCATTTGATCTTCTTCTTCCGGGCGTGACAAGCCGATCAGGCTGCAACCTTGTATCATAGCCGGTCATCCACCAATATACTGTTTCGGAGATCGGCTGGTCACCTGCTCTTGGTATGCCATGTCAACAATCACCATTATTTTATTATATCCACGAGAAAACCACTTAGTGACTGTGACACCGATCGTGATCGTGATCTTCATCATTCCGCCAGTGCCTGGGACCGGGCTTAACGACCATACTTGGCTAACTCTTCCACATCGTAAATATCCGTTGGCCACCACCTTTTCTTCTTACTCGCGATCAACCTTTTCCCACCCATTAACCGTCATATGTAGATGGGTGTTCTATCATCACCAATCATCGGCC
>MIQA02019175.1:0-36099 GCA_001887855.2 Sclerospora graminicola
GACTGGGCTTAGCGACAGTACTTGGCTGATTTCTCCACATCGTGAATATCCGTTGTCCGCCACCTTTTCCTTTTACTGTGATCAGCCTTTTCCCACCCATCAACCGTCATATGTTGATGGGTGTTCTATCGTCACCAATCAACGGCCATGTGTGGTTCACTTCAGTCCCAATATTTTCCGATCGCTTCACCACAATAACAAGTTTAGATTTTCCCCCAAAAGCAAAGAGTCGCTCCGCCACGTGTGCGGTCATTGGGAGCACAGGGTTGATTAGTCCCCTCTTGCTCGACTATTTCCCGGTTAAGACGCGCTTAGACGCATTTTGGCTTACCGGAAGGCCCCCGACGGGTTTGTTTTAGGTGATCGAACCTCACCCTCAACGCGCACATATTTTGAACACGTTAATAATATTGGTAAAGGTTTTGTGGAGATAACGCTTGTGGATTACTGTGGAAGATCGTGGTTTGATCGCGTTTTCTTTGTTTCTTATTATCTCTCTCGCATTGGCTGGCCTGATCGGACGAAGTTTCCCGATCAGTGCCTAGATACTGATTAAGTATCGACCCCAACCCGTTCTCCGGTGAAGATTTCCACCCGAGGACACCCCCGTCTCGAGAAGGTCATCCCCTCCGACCTGATCAAGATCATCGTTTTCGTCACCGAGTCCACCTGAGTGAGTGTAACCACCCCCGATCAACGGGTACACAAGGCGAGATGAAGTTGAACATAGATCCTGACGCGCATGACGACCGGTCAGATGACCGGGAGGATCAGATCAGTCACTATAATGGTGATTCATCTGATTCTGATGCTGATCAGGATCGACGGAGTACCCCCTCCGATAGTTGGTCGTCCGGGCCAGTGGGTATCCGGATTCCACCCAAGACTTCGGTCATGGATTTGGAAATCGGCTCCACCACACTGGGAATACGTCAGAGTATTCCCAAAGTACTTCATAGTTTTGGAAGTTCGCTTTAAGCGACCCCCAACGCTGCGCTTTAAAGCGCTGGACCTTCGTTTGTTCATTGGGAACGGTCTCGTTCCCAATGTCGTTCACTTGCAATGGGGATATACGTGAACGAATATCCACAACATCATCTGTTGCAACGAAAACGGAGATCTGTTCGATCTGATTATCGTGCAGTCTTTTTTACAAATTTCTCCCAGTTTAGAGCTGGAAGGGTTTTCACTTCCGAGCATTCTTTCGGAGGATTATCGAGTGTCAGCTAATCCGGTCTCTGCCTGCGTCAATACGTTGATCGTCTCGTTGGACTCGTCCACGCGATCAGATGCGCTCGTCTGATCGATTGCCTGTTTCGCGACACGGTGATCGTTATCACTCGTGCGCAAGACTTCTCCATCATGGTGGCCACTGCTTACCATGTAGTCTTCACGCTAACGACTACTCTCAGTCGTGAGTTCTTCATCTTCAACACGAAGATTGTCTTCCCTCGTGTTGGTACCTTCGTTCTCACGGTGGGTGTTTCCCACCGTGGAAAATTCTCCTTCACAACGACCGTCGTCGGTCGTGGACACTTGAACACGGGGGTGTTTACCACCCGTGTTTCTAACGTTACCAACACGCAACGACTCTTCTGTTGCGTGTGTAAGTCCCACTGGACTCTTATCAGCGGATGTTCCTTCCGCTGATAGTGTCAGGTCAGACCTGGTGGTGCCGTCTCTATCCACCAGACTGTTTGACGCTTCGGTTGTATCGTTTGATACAGCCGAATTACTCACAGGGTGATCCGTTCCTGTGGATCCGCCGCAGTCGATCGTTGGTTTATGCTTGGACATCCAAGGGATGCCCAAAAAAACATCAAATTTGTCGTTTAAATCGAGGACGATGAATTCATCCTCGAACGACAGTTCGTCCATCACGAAGCAGGTTTGAATTGCACGCTTAGGAATAGTCACGGTTGCACCTTTTGCTAACCGGACTGACAACATACTTCGTGGAGTATCAACCTCCACGAAATCCAACGACGTTAGACTCTGAGCTCTAATGAAGTTGTTTGACGCTCCTGTGTCAAACAAATCGCGCATGGGGACATCGTTTCCATGCGGCTTAACTTCCAGGATGGTGAGGGGTTTCCTTTCACCCTGTACCTTTTGACAGGACATAGTCCCGTCGGGCTATTATCCTCACACGCCCAATGTCGGCATGTGAGATAACCCGTCCAGTAAGGCACCCCGCCTCTACTGGTTGTTGCCGTTTTTCGCATCAACAGAGGGATGCCCCTGCTGATGTCGCCGACCAGCGGACAGTCCTGTCTGCTGGCTGCGTGGCGCCGGCCGCGGCGCCATACACTCGTGGGCGTAATGCCCCATCTTCGCGCATCTATTGCAGCGAAGAAATTTCTTGTTCTTCGGTTGTCTCGGGGTCGGGGCAACTGCAACCGATAGGTCCATAGGTTCTGGACTTCCTCCGCCTCTGGCGCAGGTTTTGGTGTCTTGGAACGAAGTGTGAACTTCGTCTGTTCGGGAACTGGTTAACATGCTGATGTTGCATGTTAAGTCGAAATGCTGTTGAGTCCTTCGAATGCGATGACGCTGATCGCATGCTAAATTCTTCCCGGATGCTTTGGTCGATAGCATCCCTCAGAGTCTTTGGCGGGTTACGATAAAGACTCAGCTTGATGGGACCATCATTCCGTCCCTTCATAAAGCCAGTGACCTGCATGGCAGGGGTACCGGCTCATACACAAAATTTTTAACAAATATAGGATCTTCTGAGCGTAAGCTTGTAAGCTAAGCATACCTTGCCGGAGTTCCATGAACTCTTACCGGCAACTAAGTTCCATTTCCGGAGCTTCAAAGATGAGTTTAAGCTCAGATTTTAATTCCTGATAAGTCAGGAACGCAGATTCATCAGTGGATCTGTGACTCATCGCCTATGCCCTGGCGCGGCCGCCCAGGCATGTAGTGGCAAAATAAGCTTGTTGATGTGGGTCAACAATCTTCTGCGCAGAGATGGCATCTTCCACCTCTGCGAGATATCTTCGTAGGGGTTCACCCCCTTCATCAGTAAAGGGCGGTATCCGCGCCTTTACTACCTCAACACTCGACGTTGGCGTTGTTGGTGGCGGCCGCGACATTATTGTCGCGGAACGATCTTGGGGGTCCAAGTAAGCCCGTTTAAACCGTTTACGACTTCCAACGCTTCCTCCGGGGTTTATCACGGAGGACGGTGATGATGTCGGGCCCCATGGTCCGCATCATCTCCACAGCGGTGTCCACGCTGCGTTGTGGAAAGTGAGGGAAAGCCCCCCTCACTAAGTCTTGCGCGAGCTTACGCTCTCGTTTGCGATCGCGATCGATGACCGTCGACATGTCGGTCAGCAGCTCTTAAACCCTCGTTTTGCTGCTTAACTAGCGGAACGGAACAGTGGTCGTTAAGGCGGACCACGAAGTGCTACCAGTTAACAGGCTAGCTGTTACAGGCTTACACTGTATGAATTGCAAGTGAGGAAGCGTGCATTTGTTAGGAAACAAATGTAATTTGTTCCTCAATAGTTAAAGTAAGATTAAACTTTGGTTTATGGACGATTTAGTTGGATAAATAGTCCCTTAATAATATATGTTAATATTATAACGAGACGCGTGGCTTGCAAACTGGATAAGTGTTGAGAGGCAAGTATATTATGAGTGGTTAAAGTTATTGTGCTTTTCACCATTTTTTTGGCGGAAATTACTTTATTTTGCGAAAATTATTCCTTTTGTATGTGACCGTGTGAGCAAAAAATACTTGCGCTGACTATTCTTTCTAACACGGATTTAAGATTCTAAATATCATGAATTATGCCGCCCACACAAGGATTTAGGCCAAGAGTTGAAGATTGGCGGGGTGGCTACTCGCCAATCCAAGGCAATGTCTGGCGCCTGAACCACGTTTTGGTCAGCACTCGTCCGTGCAATTCTGCATTCAATATCTCACTCTTTTTATTATATTGATGTATGTACTTTTACCAGAAATTTAACATTCAAACTTATACTTTTGCAGCCCAGACCTGCAAGTGTCCAAAGCTCTTGTCGTGCCTATTGCCCTTCAAACGTGGTCTATTTTCTGGTACGTGACGACTATCCCCGATTTGATGCCGCCACTAGACTCCGAAGGCACGCGAGACGTCACCAGGGGGCTTCGACGCTGTTGCGAATATTTTTGGGGCCAGTGACAGTGATGAAAATTGGCGGCTACGACCAGAAGTATATCGTAAAGCGGTATGTTTGGAAACATTTGGGATATGATTGTTATTAGGTGTATTTGATTGTTTCTCCTCCATATAGAGCGGCTGTGATCTTTTAGCGGCAGTAAGCCTAATTAACTGGAATTGAATTGCTCGAATATGGATCAATTGAATTTGTGGTCAAAGGATTTAAGAGAGAAGTTTTCAAGACCAAGTGGAATGGTGACGTCGTCGACTATAGAAAAACTGGATGATAAAGTCTGTTGCTAACAAAATGAACATGTTGTTTATTATTTCTGTTACTGCACGGGAAGTGGCAATTAAGCGCGTAAAGGAAAATCTTTTGAGGCGGTCACACATCATTCCTCGTCATGTAGAGGAATGTGCGTCAATTTTTTCCATACGAAATATGCCAAATATTGTCGGAGTGATTGGCTGTCGAACACGCAAACCACGTGAGCGGCATCGACACAAAAGCGATGGCACAGAAAGCGTAGAAAGCACCAGAGTAGCCGAAACTCTTGTTTTTGACCCAGATCGAGAAACCAAATGAACCAATGGTGGCACTAGCTTTTCCGCATGCGGCAGAGAAACCGTGACACGTCGAGCGGATCGCGGTCGGGTACATCTCAGTCGGGAGAACAAAGGTCGCTGTGTTGGGGCCAAAGTTTGCAAAGAAAAGTGTCAAGCCGTAAAGAATGATGAACAGTACAGTCTGGTCTTGCAGGTCGTGCCACCAAATGGCTAGAACCAAAAACAGCACGCCCATAAAGAAGAAACCTTGCAACGCCATCATCATGCGACCGAGACGGTTGATAAAAAAGATGGCCACATAGTAACCGGGCTAAGCGAGAAACGCTACAAATGCATTCATAGTCGTCACCTGTTCGAGATACGAGTTTTTGACGCCAACCACTGAAAGAATACTGGCCGAGAAGAGATTCTGGGCGTAGTAAATAATGTCAAACAGGAACCACATACCCGCCGTACCAAGGAGACTGACCTAGTAGTGGCGAAGGATGAATAAAATACGGGCCTTCTTCTGAGCGCCAGCACGAGTGACGGCAGCATCGCGCTCTTGCACTGCTTTGTAAGCCTCTGCCTCTTCAGCAGTAATACGATAGTAGCAGATCACCGCAGCAGGAATGCATCCGATCGCAAACAGCAACCACCACACCGTCTCAAGATGGATGCAATGGCTAACACTTTTGGCCTGACTCTCGTCGCCAGGTAGTCGTGTTAATTATTTTTACCGGTAATAATAGTTCTGTAATTCTCGTGTAAATTTGTGCCTGCCCGCGACGGTTTTAGCTGTAAAGTTAAATTTCTCATGCTAATTTTACCAACGCTTAACTGTGGTAAAATCCGAAATTTGTGATAAACCGAACAAAGATTTGCTGACAGAATAATGACCGCAATTCAATTGAAACGCACAATAATACCGGTAACGTAAAACATCAGTTTTTCGCAGTACATCTATTTTCCGCAGAATCCACCAGCTGGCCAATCACATATTTGTATTTTTGCTACGCGTGACACGATTGGCAAGTTACTCGAAAGCAGCAGTTTTTCGCAGTGTGGTGATGAGGAAGAAGAAATACGATGCCGATGAGCTCGAGAAGGCTGTGGAGGACCACCTCGCTGGCCTTAAAATGAGATTGATTCGTAAGTTGTACCCCTATGTTCCTGAGAGAACCATCTACGATCATGTAAAGCTTGCCAAAGAAAACCAGGCTCCAGCAATACCAGGCCCAGCTTACTACTCTACGCTACATATCGCCAGGGACTACACTACATGCATCACCCTATATCGGCATTTTTCACACTTTTCGCACTACCCAGTGGGCTCATCTTTTCACTTGCTTTTCGACTTGTTTGCGTCGTCCTAGGTTTCCCTCGTGTTCGACTTCAGCGGTGATGCCGTCGTCTTGCTGCTTTCCTTCTCCGTTGACTTGACATCGGTACCCTCTTGGGATAACGTCCTCGACTCCTTTTTCATACTGTCAGCACCAACCTCAGCTCTAGAGGCAGACTCGTAGCCAAAGTAATTTGGGTAGCCGTAGCAAGGGTATTCGTTGTTATAGCCGCAACCATAGGACGAGTAATAGTCCGGGTATCCGTAGCCATAGGACGAGTAATAGTCCGGGTATCCGTAGCCATAGGACGAGTAATAGTCCGGGTAGTCGTATCCATAACCGTAGTCGCCACCGTACGACGAGTAGTAGCCCGGATAATAGCTACCGTAGCCGTAGCCTTTGTCATAACCTTTTCCATAGCCTTTACCACAGAGTTTTCCGTAGCCGTAATAGTCACTGCCGTAATCGTAGCCATAGTAGTCGTTTTGGTAGTCGTCTCCATAGCTCTTGTAGCCGTAGTAGCCTACACTAGGGCTTACCTGCCTCGCAAAGCCCGCACCCAACCCGCGCGGTTTGGGTTGCGGGTTGACCTGAGCCCAACCCGCAGCCCACACACAACCCGCAGTAAGATTTTAACTTTAACAACCCACAGTTGGGGGGGCGGTCCGGCGCCCTCTTTGTCACTACAAGAAAAAGGAGTGATGTAGCACAGCTCGTTCTGAAGCAAGGAAAAACAACGTAACTGCGCGGAACATAAAAAAAAGAAAAGACGAAAGATTGCCCCTGGAATTGTGTTTACTACAGAGGTCGGTTGAATATGAGCGTGCATTGGCATTTGGGCGACTAGCATTTGTAAGTTATTCTATGCCGTAGCAAGCAGACGCAATCACCTTGCAGCATAAGGTATTTACCTAGAGCTTGCTGCCTCACTTAATAAACCGCAGATTGGACAGTTAGCTCAATCTATGATTAGTATAACCTTTATATTCTTCAGCCACCCGCGCAGTTTTTTCACCTCTAACTTTGAGTAGCTTCCCACGCCACCTCCACCTTGTGTAGACGGATGTAAGTAAACCCTCTCATAGTGGAGGACATAATATCCTACCAGAAGAGAATCCATGCCTTCTGACGAACCTTCCTTGGCCAGCAATGTGCAACACGCTAACCCAAACAGCCCGCAACCCAGCCCACAACCCGCGGGCTGGGCTGCGGGTCGACCTCAACCCGCACCAAACCCCGCGGGTTTGAGCCCTAGCCTACACCATAGTCCTTGTAGCGATGTTTATTGTAACCCTTGTAATCATATTTGTCGTAGTCAAATCAAGAGAACAATGGCATCCTCGGAACACTATTACTATTTATTAAAACCCTGACAAAAAAATATACCATGCGAGAATCCTTCACGATACTACAGGGTGTCGTATTCTTTCAGCAGATTATTGACCAAATTTGGGCGGCAAAACTCCATCGTGCTACTATCATAATCGAATTAGCCGTTGATTGCCTTGTCACTTGGATAAAGTAACTCCTTTTTGTAGTCTTCTTTGTTGTAGCTGTAGTCCTTCTTCTCGTAGTCGTCGTGGCCATAGTCGTCATGGCCATGGTCGTTACCATAAGGCTATAGTCGGAGGAGTTGATCCTCTATCTGAAGCAAATGTGTTTTATTAACACACGTTACTCAGTCTCCCACGTGGACTATCTGTGTAACGCGAGGTAAGATACATAATCTCTCCCTTTAGTCATTTCAAAAATCTGGCGAAGTTTCGATGGCGCATTGAGAGGTAGAAATATGGTGCGGATCTGCATAAAGGAAAAGGAAATTGACGTAGCGGATGCGTTATCCCGTCTTCCTTTTTAGATTCAATAAGTCGGTGCTATGGAAGGACACCAGTCGCTTAACGTGAAGCAACAATCGTTTCAAATGAAAGAAACGAAAGCCTGGATGAAACGAGAAATCAGTAGATACGATTTGATCGTAGCAAGAGAACCAGGACATATTGTAGTGCCAACCTAGCTTTGCAAGGTGATTATGAAAACTTACGAATGGGTGGTGTGCATCCAGCAACTACGATTGTGGTAGAGTCGATCAAAACAGTGTTTTATTGGCAAGCTATGGATAGGGATATCCGCTTGCGCGTTGTAAAATGGGTAAAAATGTCAGAACCAGGACCCAAATCAGTGTAAACTTTCAGATCCAGGACCCCTTGCAAAACCAGGACCCGGACCCCCTCTAATTTAGGCGGCTGTTCATAGGTTACTCAAGGACATCCATATCCACCAAATTCGACAGAGCGGCAGAAACTTCTTCTAAGTGAACAAGCTTGAAGTTAAAAGAAAGGAAATGTCTCGGATTTTGTCAAAACTCCAGGATATGCACCACGTAATTGTCTACAATTCATCATTGACTTACATTCTCGATGTAGATCCATGGTACTAATCCGTTCTGGATTCCATGGAAGAGCGCGATTCATTGCATCTAACAGCCGCTCGCAAGTTCATCCTTTATCATGATAATATGATATGGTGGTACTGTATAAAGAAGAACGTCAGTACTCAAGAAACAAAAGAGATGTAAAAAAGTGTCTTCTTACTCGAAACCAAGAGCTAGCGAATTTACAAATCCCACATAGTTAGAATCCGGCACACTACGGGATTATCCACTTATTCGAGGTAATGATTGACCCCGCAGCGAAACTAACTTTTAAATGCTCAAGTAACGTAATCTACGGCATCTTATTCAGTGTCACCATTTACAGCTTGGGAGCCTTTAGAGAATCAAAACTTGACAGGAAAAGTAGATTCGTGCTTCTTGGAGACTGTTACTTTGTACAAAAAGTCTTGAACGCTCAACGTGCTCATGCCGCTGCGGTCGAGGTGATGGATAATGAAATACGATACGATGATGCTAATGTATTATTGAAATAACGTAACTAACTACATGGATTTTTGACGTCAAGAGACGACTTTCCGGGCTGCACATGCAAAAACAACGATACTGTGTAATTTTAAATGATGGGTATCCGATATAAGTGACTGATAATTTTTACGCACAAGTGCAATGGTCGCAGAAGATGACACGTGACTGGACAGCTTATGTACAACCACCTAAATTAGAGCGGGTCCGGGTCCTGGTTTTGCAAGGGTCCTGGATACGAAAGTTTACACTGATTTGGGTCCTGGTTCTGACATTTACCCGTTGTAAAATACCAAACTAGTGCGACTTCGAAAACGCGAGCAGCCGCTTATGGACAAATACCCGAGTATTCAGTATGGAATACGACCGCTGTCGACGCAATTGGGCCAATGTGGAAGGAGGGAAAACTCCCTATAAGCACCAATAATGTTTACACTAGCCAATCATATCTGTGTAAATTTGTTATTTACTTCGAAGTATGTTATAATATCACTAATAGAAGAGACGTCTTAGGACACTGCGGTAAACAAACGAGACAAAGGTCATCTCTTTGTGTTGTTTTTATTCGTCTGGACTGAAAAATCGGTTGTCTAAGACAAGAGAGAGGCGGACGGGCAGACTGACAGCCGATTCAAGTGTGCTTGCCGCTACATAAGTCGTGCCTTTTCACTACATCATCAAAGCATTTTTTTACCACAACGCGAATAAACAAACAAGATATGGCCTGATTATTTCCGGTCCCTAAGAAAGAACACATAGAAAAGAATGGCCAGAACGAACATCACGCTACCAACGATACCAGATGTTACCCAAAAGCGTTTACTAGTCACGATATCCTTCGCGCGCTTAAGCAAGATCGGCCCCCATTTCCGGGAATTCTGCTTGACCCCATCCGCCGCTTGTTTAAGTGCCGGACTATTGTCGACAGCTTTTTTCGCGTTCGCCAACTCTTTTGAACTTATGGGAGTAGAAAACATTCGTTTGAGTTTTTTTGGATCCTCGAAAGCCTTGAATGCTTGCACGGATTGAGACTTGGTCAACGCTTTAGGGACCCCCAATTTCTCTACCACAGAGGGTTTGCCTAGAAATGAGGACATGCGGCTAAGCTCCCCCGCTCGTTCTTCATCAGTTTTCTTGGTCTTAGGGCTCGAGTCTTCATCTTTGTCCCTCAGGTATCGGTGACTCGACGCTTCAGCAGCTACTGTTGCTTGAGTAAGGTCATGAGCGTAGCCGATGAACGAACTACACGCAAAGATCGTGACGAAAAGGAGGAAAACAAAGTGGAGCTGACACTTCATAATGCGAAATGAGCAACCAACTTGTCGATTCGGAACGTGAACCGAAAAAAATGGGCAAATTCCGAGATAGAATCGTCGGATCTTTGCGATTGGAATTTAATAATGAAGTTAAGGTTAGAAATAGAGAATACGCCAATGCCATCTGGTGCAGTATAGCGCCAACTTGTCCGATGTGGCGACACGTTTCTACTATCGCAAAGGGTCGACCGCGACAAAATCAGCCAATCGGATCCTCGCTTCACCCATTTCTTCAATTCGTCCGTAAAGTAACAGGTTTGGCTTTGCCATACTCGTCACGTCGCTTTAGATAAAAACCTAGATTTAGCGAAGAGTAAAGTCCCTTAAGCTTCACTCCGTAGAAAACATAAATCCAGAACGCAGAGGCTGTTATATTCACAAGCTCGGTGATAAAGTATCTTGTTTTCAGTCATGCAGCGCTTGAAGCTGTAGTAGTGACGTTGGTCGTAACACCCATAGAAAACGATAAAGGATTCATGCAGTATGTATTTGATTTTTCTCCGATCCCCATCTTCCCGCCTGTAGATGTGCCTAATAAGCCGGTTTGTGGAGAGACCACGTTGGGTTGCGCTCGTCATCAGGAGCCAAGATGGGCTGGGACTGGATGTACGTTTGGATAAGTTATCCAGCCCGAAAAATCGCAACGCTTTTTGATGCTTATAGGGAGTTTTGCTTCTAGAATATTTACTGCAAGAGATTCGCAACATTGCAGTTCGAAAAGAGGACAGTGAGTAACTGCCAGCTAACAAGACAGTGGCCACTGACTGTAACCTACTAGTACTCTTTAACAGACATTTTAGAATGTATGTTTCCACGAAGTGTGTATGAGGCAAGTTGTTAATCACTAATGGTAACAGACATGTGCAATATAAACAACGACGGTGAAATCCGCATAATGCCAATTTCTACCAATTTGGGGCCGCTCCTGGTTTTGCCCAATAAGGGTTGACAAAAAAATGGCGGCGCACCAAGTGGTAGAAATAAAAAAATGACAGCGTACCGATTGGTAGATATTTTGTTTTGCTGATATTAAAAGGGGTAGGTGTGGTAAACGTGATACAAAAACTTAACTTATACTTCGAAGTATAAAATAGTCCAAAATTGGCATTTCGTACCTTTGCGAGAAAGAGTTATTATTTTTCCTAAGGGGGCGTTTATAATCACCCCCAAAACCATAGACTCACCCCCAAACTACAGTAGAACCCATATTAGCTACGAAAAAACGAGCAAAATACACAGCCAGATGTTAGGATATTGTTCCTTGGTTGTGAAACTTCTTGTCGTTTTGCTTATGACCGTCGATACGCCTTTTGACTTTAGAGGATCACCTTCCTTTACTTTCGAGTCCTCATAAGCAAGATTTACGCCTCAAAAATAAAGTACTTATACAAGTAGGAAACTGTGGTGGATTTCCTGTCGAGTCATTTCTCAAAGTCCTAACACCGAGAATTCTGTAACCACCCTCTCGGAAAACCCCTCATGGCTAAAAGAGGAAGACGTGAAGAAAGAATTCGAGACACAAGTCGATCGTGTAATCCTGTAGCATTCCCATTACGCACAGCCAGGCAGATAGACCATCAGTACCGCATCGATTCCGCTTTCACTGCTCTCGAAATGCTGCCATCAATATGCTGATGACGTCACAAATGTCAACCGAACAAGCCCGTCACTTGATTGGGAATGATAACTACTCAGAAACTTCCGAAAGCGTTTCGATCGAGTGTGCAAGTTCCGCCACAGCGTCTTCTTCCATTGATGAAGCCAACAAAACGAGTCAGATACAGCCTTATTATTAACTCGAGCACGCGAGAAAACCAGCGAAGCTCAAACGGAAAGGTCAAGAATGCTATTAAAGCAGCACTGGCGCTCTTCTAGTCAAGTAAAATCGATAAAAATGAGCGAGGAAACCGAACCTGGTCTCTCACGAGTCTGAGGATCGGAAGCTTGAGCAAGTCGACCCAAGTGCGTTTCCACGAGCTCCAAATTGTGCTCGTACGCTTCTCCACGACGCGCAAACCAGTCCAAAAAGCGCGTACTCAACCCGACATGTGCGTGGAGTTTCTCACAACGTGCTCGTAGATTTTTCACACTGGAGGATAAAGCTTTATGAGCTGTCTAGGAAGCTTTTGCTTGAACTTGGCGCCTTTGTGGTGGAGCCGATTTCCAAATCCATGACCGAAGTCGTGGGTGGAATCCGGATACCCACTGGCCCGGACGACCAACTATCGGAGGGGGTACTCCGTCGATCCTGATCGGCATCGGAATCAGATGAATCACCACTATGGTGACTGATCTGATCCTCCCGGTCATCTGGCCGGTCTTCATGCTCATCAGGATCTATGTTTAACTTCATCTCACCTTGTGTACCCGTCGATCGGGGCTGATTACACTCACTTAGGTTGACTCGGTGACGAAAAGGATGATCTTGATCAGGTCGGAGGGTTTGACCTTCTCGAGACGGGGGGTGTCCTCGGGTGGAAATCTTCACCGGAGAACGGGTTGGGGTCGATACTTATTCAGTATCTAGGCACTGATCAGGAAAGTTCGTCTGATCAGGCCAGCCAATGAGAGAGAGATGTAACGAAACCAAGAAAATGTGATCAATCCACGATCTTCCACAGTAATCCACAAACGTTATCTCCACAAAACCTTTACCAATATTATTAACGTGTTCCAAACACGTGCGCGTTGCGGGTGAGGTTAGATCACCTAAAACAAACCCGTCGGGGGTCTTCCGGTAAGCCAAAATGCGTCTAAGCGCGTCTTAACCGGGAAATAGATGAGCAAGAGGGGACTAATCAACCCTGTGCTCCCAATGACCGCACACGTGGCGGAGCGACTCTTTGCTTTAGGGGGAAAATCTAAACCTGTTATTATATATGCAATGTCCTATACCTGTGTACCATACCTCAACTCATGCCTGACCTTTACTTCGAACCTATTTACTTCGTCGCACGGTTGCGTAACACTCTCTTGCCCATCCTGGCTGCACCTTCAAGCTGACCTGTACCGATTCTGCCCCGATCATGACCCGACTCTTCAGAAGATCTTCAACCCATCCTGATCTTCAACAAACGACCTTGAAACCACTTGAGACCTGCTCTTCAGCACTTGTTCACTTCATATATAGTCCGACCAAACCGAGAACTCACTTGCCCTTGCATATCAACGCTGATCAAAGGCTGATCGGCCCTGATCACGATCGCCATAGTGATCGACCAAATGATCAGGCCTGATCAGGCTGATCAGCCCTTGATCACCTCGGGAACGCCCAGGGTCATCATCATCACGACTCAATTCATCTTCCAAACCACACTTCCGATCTTAATACACCGTCAGGACAACCATACCACACTGATCTCGGCTGATCAGGCCTGATCAGGCCTGATCAGGCCTTGCCACATCATCTTCGGACCAACCAAAGGTTCACATCACTCATACAACCTGTTAATCCACCTGCCCGATCTTCATTCATCATTTGATCTTCATCCTCCGGGCATGACAAGCCGATCAGGCTGCAACTTGTATCATAGCCAGCTTCCACCACTATACCATTCAGAAATCGGCTGGTCACCTGCCCTTGGTATGCCATGTCAACAATCACCACTTCTTATTATATCCACGAGAACTCCACCTAGTGACTGCGACAACGATCGTGATCGTGATCTCCATCATTCGCCAGTGCCTGGGACCGGGCTTAACGACCATACTTGGCTAACTCTTCCACATCGTAAATATCCGTTGGCCACCACCTTTTCTTCTTAATCGCGATCAACCTTTTCCCACCCATCAACCGTCATATGTTGATGGGTGTTCTATCATCACCAATCAACGGCCATGTGTGGTCCACTTCAATCCCAATATTTTCCGATCGCTTCACCACAGCCGCCCCTGAGACTAACTGTAGCCGCACAACGACTGCAGTTCGACTCACTCACTTTTGAACTTCCTCTCTGGTGATCACCATGGCCGACGCAAGCCGATCTCCTCTTCCTTCTTCGTCTTCTTCGGCTGCCCGCCCAATCGCTTCTTCGCCCTCCGTCTCCAGCTTGGCTACCCCTGCGATCGCCCCGATCACGACCTCTACGCCGATCACGACCAGCCTCATCCGACCGACGACTGCTCTCGCTTCATATCGACCGTCTTGGAGTCTTCCTGCTCGACCCTCGTCAGATCGCCCTCTCCGTTCCTTGGAGCAGCTCACTCGCCTGATAGATGGATCGGGCCCATTCACGTTGGGGCCCGTGGAGGCTTGTCGGCTACGATCGGAACTCCGAAGTGCAATTCCCGAGTTGGTTTCTCTGTACGATACCAACCGGGCACTTACGGCTGAGTTATCCGATCGTCGGATCGCGGCTGATACCTCGGCACGTGATTCCGCTGATCTGGCTACCCAACTGTCGGTTCTCCGGCTAGATCATGATCGGCTTGGCAAAGATCATGACCGGCTTGACCAAGAATTGCGGGACCTGACTGATCGCTTTCAGGGTGTGACGATGGAGCGTGATCAGTTGTCGGCTGACCTCGCTGCCCTTCGACTTTCCAAGCCCTCGGACACCGTCGCCTCCTTACAGTCGCTGATCGACTCGATGGCTATCACCATCCGTAATCAGGGTACGTTCATCTCATTCGCTCCTTTTATAATCCGTATTTGACTCTCCATGTTAACTTCCAGATGAACGTATCGAATCCATGAAGAGTTCGATGGTCGAGATGGTAGATCATCTGCAACGCATCGATGATCACCGTCTCGACCGTGATCAGCTTCTGCACGACAGGATCCGTACTGCCGAGGATGTAGAGCGTCGGGAGATTGAGGCTCGCTATTCGGATGAGCAGGTCCAGCTCTTGACCAAACAGCTTGCTGATTCTCGCATCGGCCGCACTGATATACAGAAGAGGCTGGACGAGAGTCGGAAAGTGGCTGAAAATTGCCGGCATGAACTTAATCTCGCTCGGGTCAAACTTGAGACCCTAGAGCTTGATGATCGCGCCTGGCTTCAGCATAACGCTGACCTGAAGAGTCTCGCGGTGCAAACCATGGATAGGTGGACCAAAACAGACGCCGGTTCAGGTTCAGTCCGGACGGCCTTGCAACGGCTTCCCGGGTTGATCAGCTCGTTCACTCCATCTGGCACACCGCCACAGTTGCCCGAGTTTGCCTCGCCTTCGCCCGCGTCCTCCGTCGCTTCTTTACCTGCTCGTAGTGCTGATCAGCCCGTGATCAGCACTTCAGAAGCTCCCGCGTCATCTCAATCTCGTCCACCGGCGGCTCCAAGATCAACGCCTTCGGCCTCAAGTTCTGGGAAGCGTAGGCTGACCAGCTCGTCGAAGCAAAAGATGAGTCCCGCCAAGCGATCACGTCTTGTGGTCGAATCGGATGACGAATCAACCGATCTGGACGAGAGGACGTTGCCTGTTCTGGCTCGATCGCGCAGCACTGATCGCCGTACGCCAGCACCAAGTTATTCGGGCGTGAATTCGCTGGCCCAGGCTGTTACTTTGCTGGAGTCAGATGACGACGATGACGATGATCTCGAGGAGGAACCACCGGCTCAAGCTGATCCTGACATTCCTCCGGCGACCACTGGGGCAGCGATCGCTCCGCCACCCAATTTTACGGGCGTCTTCATTCCCGCGGATCAATCGTCGGTCAGAGAAAACGACTACAGCTACGATCCGAACCAGCCGTTCATGGATCTGTATGTCGTTATGCAGGGGAAACCGACTCCCGCTCACATGGCCACACGGAAACCTTGGAGTGGTGATCAGGTCTGGGATCTGACGCCTAGGGTTCTCGAAGTGCGGAAGAAAAGCGTCCCTCGCTTGTGGTCCCGCCCGCCAGGCTGGATCTTCCCGATCAGATCGGCGGCACCCAAGGACAAGCAGTGGCAACCAAGGTTGCTGACCAGAAGTGCTATCGAACTTATGATCGATTCGGCACCCTGGGATGCCCTCCTGACACCCATGCCCGGGCTGGCGTTCCCTGATCGCCCTTGGTTTGTCGAGCTACAGGGGCGCTTGGCTTTATATTACCAAGAGCACGTGCAGGCGATATGGGAGGCGACTCATCATTTCCCGATCACGACGGCGATGCGTAAGGACGCGTGGATCGAGCATTACCATCATGCTCGCAAGCGTCGTCGCACCAAAGCCGGGGCTGCTTGGGCCACGATCTGCGATTATGTCGTCGACGGAATTCGGCACGGCGAGTGTGATCTGGACGTTTTCCTGTTCCCTGGCGTCCTGCATTTAACTGTTCGTCGAGCGGGATCGCGAGGACTCAAGGCTGACGGCGGGGATTGGTATCCCGGTTATGGGCACATAACTCCGGTCGCCACACTGCGTGATTGCTTGCTCTGGACCGATCAGCATGAGCCTTGGCGAAACCAGTTCCGATCGAGTCCCATGGATCATCCAGGGTACAAGATTTCTCGCCTGCGCACTAAATATGGTCCGTGATCGTCGTGATAACCAACCTTTATTTCGTTTTCCATAATCTCTTAATATATCACGATAATTCTTGATGATCTTCTCGTTCCACTTTCGTAAATCTTGTTCATGTCTCACTATCGCTTCCATCTTGTAGGTCGATCGCTCTCATGTGTACAGGGATAATTCTTGAGTAATATATATATGTATATGCATTCGTTTCTTCCAAACCAGTCCAACCGCCCTGATCTCCACTTGCTCGATCATCATATTTGCTGATCAGCCACAATGTGTCAACCCAGGCTATTGAGATTCCTGGTTACCCTCTTCGTGGGTTTGCATCACTTCAAATCGATTCCTTCTCACCCGATCACATTCGAATTCCCTCAGTAACGCTCCACAATTCAGATCACGCTCATCTATCCATTCGGGATCGTCATAACCCTTCCAACGAACCAAATATTCACGGTGGGTCCGGCCAAAACGGGTCTTCTTGCCTGATCGGGTATCTAAAACCTTCTCCACCTCGAATTCGTTCGGGTCCAACGTTCTTTCCCAACTATCCTCAGGTAAGAGAGCCTCGTCGAAATCAAACCTTGCCTGATCGTCACATGACAACCTAGTTTTAGGCCGATCAGGGTATTCTCGGACCAGTTTTAACTTCGACAAGTGAACAATCGGGAAAATTCCATAATCAGTACCCGCGGTAATCAGCCGAGCGGCATGATCACCGATTAGTTCGGCTACACGGAATGGTCCATGCCACAAATGTGCTAATTTCTTGGCATATCCTTCTTTCACACGATCCAAGTAAAGCCAAACTCTTGATCCTGGCTCGATATTATGCGAATCGGCCTGATCATTGTTCCGATCAGCTCTTTCTTGGATGGCCCTTCGTAATCGTTCGTTAACTTGTTCCCGCGCATGTTGGTAGTGACGTTGGAGTCCCATGCGCCATCGACGAGCTTCGCGATCTCGACCTCGTGTGCAACCAACAGGGATCACTGACTCGATGGTAGATCGGGGGTCCCAACCATATGCCAGATAGAATGGGGTATCTTCCCTGATCCGATCAAACGAGGAATTCAAAGCAAACACCAGTCTCTCCGCATATTCATCCCAATCTTGTTGCGCGGAGTCTGCGACATACATCTTAATAGCCCTGGTCAACGTTTGTACCATCCGCTCGGCTTTACCATTCGCCTGTGGACGGTACGCCATCGTCGCGCTCTGTTTCTGGCCAAGCATCTGATTAAAAGATCGGAACACTTCGGCCATAAAACCTGGTTCACGATCATGCCTGATCACTTCACTGGCTCCAAACCGTCGGAACACACATTCTTCATAGCTGCAAGCGACTTGTTGAGCCGTTCGTGTAGATCCCGCTTTCGCGATTACCAATCCTGTGAACAGATCAGTCCAGATCAGCAGCTCGGTATTGCCCTTGAACGATTTTGGGAGGGACGGTATGTGATCCATCGCAATCACTTGGAAAGGGTAGGTCGCCTGGATATTCCCAGGTGATCTCCCCCGGATATTTGGCATACCTTTTCCAGTTTCGCAATCCGTACATGTCCCAACAAACTTTTGTATACTTCGATATAATCCTCTCCAATGGAAATGTTTACGGATCCTGTGGTACGTTCGTCCTACGCCCTGGTGGCCACCCTCCAAACTGACATGATAATGGTGTAAGATATCAGCTTGTAAAGTCTCCGGGATCACGAGTCTGGCCGATCGGTCCAAATCCGCATCGGCCTGATCAGCTGATACATAATAAAACAATAGATCATTTTCGTCGATCTCGTAGTTAGACGCGATCTTGGCACAATCTTTTGCCTCATTCTGGCTCAGCTTCTCCAGATCACCCTTTAGAAACGCCTTCAAATCACCGATCCATTTTTCCTCGTCCTGAGCCTTGAGAATTCTTTCGATCCGCATCTCTTGTACTATTTCCTCTGTCAGGCTTCCGCGAGAGGGTGATCTGTTGGGTGGTGATCTGGTTCGTGATCTCGTCGTGATCAAGATCTGGGCTGCTTCCTTATCATTTTCCACACGGATCAACTCCGGCAGCCTATTGATCTCCACCAGTTCTTCCAACAGCGCTTGATCAGTGATTATCGACCCGGCCTGATCACGCATAGCCATAGTTGCTAAGTGATCTGCACTCCGATTCCAATCACGTTTCACATGCAAAAGATCATGTCTTGGCCATCCACGTAAAGCTTTCATAACGCGATCATTCAGCAGTTTCAGACGCGGCGCTTTACAGTCGATCTCTCCAGTGATCTGCCGAATCACCAGGTTTGAATCTCCGCATATAATTACTCTCCCAATATTTTGCTCTCGCAAGAGATCCAAACCTAGCAGCAGACCACGATATTCAGCCTCATTGACCGTGATACCTAGAGTATAATCTGAACCGGCTGATATAACAGTCCACTCAGGCAATTTCCATAGCAACGCGCTATACGCCCCTACACCTTTCTTCACACTCGCTGATCCGTCGAAACTCACAACGATCAGATCTTCTTCTGAGCCGACGATCGGTGGAGGTATAGTGATCGATTCACGTGGTTGTTTCCGGGGAGCGACCTCGATCAGGGCTTCATCGACTTCTGATCGGGGCGTGATGCTGGCTGCCAGCGTCCCAAGAATTTCTTCTTCGCCCTTGGTGCACTTAATGATCTCCAAAGTCCACTGAGATAACACCGCTGCCCATCGCCCCAGTCTTCCGTCTAAACCATTCGCGGATAGTAACCACGCCAGACTAGATCGTTTGGATAATACCTTAATTGATCTAGTTACCAGCATAGAATAGCAAACATCCAACACACGTAACAACGCTAGCACTTCCTTATCCACAATGCCATAGTTAACTTCATTCGGTTTCAATGTTCGGCTTGTGAACGTCACCGGGCAATAAACTCCATCGTGATCTTGGACCAATGCGGCCGATATTGCCCATTTACTGGCATATAAGATCACCACGGGAATCTTCTCCGGATCGAAGTGTTTCAGTATCGGCGTCGAGATCATCTTCGCCTTTAACATACTGAAGGCTACCATAGCGCGATTCATATGATCTTCTGACCCTGGCACAGTTTGATCAGTTGGTGATCCAATCTCGAGATCTTTTTTAGTAGCTTCAACCTCGTGATCAGTCCCAATTGGTGATCCTCCCACCCGATCACGTTCTCTCAGGCCATGATAATCCACTTCCTTCAATTCATAAAGTATAGCGGCGTAGATCGAGAAGTCCTCGATAAATCTGCTATAATAATTCAATGATCCGAGGAAGGATTGCATGGCCTTCAACGATCGGGGAAACGGTAAGTTGCTGAGAGCGGCTAGATCTTTCGGATTTGCTTCCAACCCTTGGATCGATACGTTATGACCGAGGTAAGCGACCTGGGGCTGACCCCAGAAACTCTTGACCACACTGATCGACAAATTCCAACGCTCGCAGGTATCTAAGAGTCGTTCGACCTTGTCGCATAGCATATCCCAGGATGTTGCCGTGACCAAGATATCATCTATATATGATCGCCTTCCCAACACTGATCGGCCCTGATCTTGGTCTGGCTCACCTTCCGTAAACACATCATGTAGATCAGTGACTTCCCGATCAGCACTGATCTGGAAATAACCGTAGAGAGCATTGTCGATCAGCCTTTGGTAGATCTGTGGGGCATTCTTTAATCCAAACGGCATCCGATTCCATTCAAAAAGCCCAAAAGGTGTAACGAAAGCCGAGATCTCTCGAGCGCGATCGGTCATCGAAACCACCCAGAAACCACTAGCCATATCCAACGAGCAAAACCATAAAACTTTATCCAGATCTTCTAACAAGTCATTGATCAGGGGCATCGGGTAGACCATCAACTTCGTGAGGCGATTCACCATTCTGTAGTCGATACACAGTCGGATATCAACCCCATTCTTCTTAATCACAATCACGATCGGTGATGCCCACTGCGATGTTGATGGTCGGATGATCTTTGTACTCAGCAAACCTTTGATCAAATCGGATAACTTTTCCCGGTATTGAGGTGCAACTTTACGACAGCGCTGAGCGATCGGCCTCGCATTTCCCACGTCTATATCACAAACAGCTCCGAACGCGGCTGGGGGTAGGGCGTTACCTTTCCCCATCAGTAAGTGACGCCTCTTCCAGATGATCTTCTTTAGCTGATCGATCTGCTCGGGCGTATTCACCTCGGGATCACCGACTTGTAAATCTTCCATGGTGACTTCTGGCATGTTTGGCGATACTTCTGGTAACACAGCCATCTGCTTCTCGATACCTTCAATATACTGATCGCCACCTTCGTGTATACACACCTGCTCGTCCACCTGATCTACCTCTTTCTGATCGGCATCATCTTGGATCGCCCCTTGTGCGTCGCTCGACTGATGGTTTACTTCGGATTCACCCTCCTCTGTAATGAATTCAGCTGGTTCATCCTCCTTTTCTTCCTCATGATCGTGCTTGGACTCTTCATTGTCTTTTCCGCTAACTGGGTCCGTTGTTTTCGGTGAGCCGGGCCTAATTATACTCAATATCTGTGGACCTTCTTTGGCCCGGCCTTCCCTTGTCGCTTCGATCGATGGCCTCCTGATCAGCAGCTTGGTCGGCGTAGAATACTCTGGCTTCTCGACCATAGGTGAGGTATCTTCATCCACTAAGTCTTCGTCACTGATCACGTCCGTGGTGGCTTGATAAGCCAGATTCTGCCACTCAATGTATCTTCGTGATCCCACTGAAACATATCCGATCTGTCGGGGTACTTTCCCTTCAGGTAACCACATCCCTAAGATCATGTCTTCATGGATGATCAGCGGCTGATCGGATATATTTGTGACTCTGATGTAGCTTGATCGGCCGATACCTTTAACGAACGTTGGTACCCAACGTTCGCCACGGGTCAGCCACAATTTCTGCTGCCGATCACTCGACCGAATCATGACATCGACTGATCGGGACACCCCAATGTTCTCGTACTGGCCCATCTTTAACATCCGTACATGAGTACCATACAAAGGCCGTCGGCCAGATAACTGAATCTGCACTTCATCCGGCAGAGTCAGGGTTCCATGAGATAGGTCAAGTCGTATACCAGCTGGTACCATAAAATCCATCCCCAATATCGCGTCCTGACCGGCTAGCCGGCCAACCCAAGCATTAAAATAGTAGACTAGGGATCCTGCCAGGGTGATCTTCACACGTGATCGTCCTTCCGTCATATATGAACTCTCGCCAATCCCAACACATTCTTGCCTCTGGGTACTGTCTATACGACATCCCACCTTACGAGCAAAGGCGGAGTCGATGATCGAGACTTCCGCCCCAGAGTCAAATAAAATAGTGGCTTTCTCATTGTTGATCTTTCCATTAGCTTTAGCCTGTTTAAACCACTTGTCGGGAGAGTGATACTTCCAGTATCCACGGGATTCACCGGGCAGTAGGTCCAACTCCATGATCACGTCCGATCGGGAATATTCATCCACTCTGAGACTGTAGATCGGACACCGATCGATGCAATTTGAATTAGAACATGTATTGTCGGTTATCTTCTTTTCCTCAAACTTATCTCCGCTACCGACATATG
Source organism: Sclerospora graminicola (assembly GCA_001887855.2). NCBI lineage: Eukaryota > Oomycota > Peronosporomycetes > Peronosporales > Peronosporaceae > Sclerospora > Sclerospora graminicola. The sequence goes on from MIQA02019175.1 coordinate 22,318, forward strand.
CATAAATGCAGAACATAGATCGCTCGGCTCGAACCAGATTCCAACCTGGCGAGCGATCTAGTTTAACATCTTCTCAACATCTGGTGGGAGCATACCAGCATGTTTAGTCGGCACATACCACTTGCGCATCAGATTAAAGAATTCTTCGATCGGGCAGGCGCCGGCGTCATGAAGCTTCCCACAGGTCTTGCACACGAAAAAACAGTGATCAGAAGGGTGACCTTTACGATCACATTTTCCACACGTAATTCTTTTCCAACAATCACGATCTCCATGTTTGGTCGACCCACAATGCACACATTTCTTACGAGATCGGTCCTGATCAGGTTGAATACCACCAGGTTTCCGTCCGTCCACACCATTAGTCGATGATCTCGGGCGATACATTGGTTCCGTCGTAAATACATGACGGTATTGTTCCTCGTCCGAGCTCAGACCCGACTGACCACTTTCCTCTTCAGAGCTTGAACTGTCTGATTCCTTCGCGATCACGCGAATCGCTCTGGCTGGTCGGGCTGCCGGTATCTTGCCTTGATCAGGGTGTGGCTTGGACCGGTACCGGTTCGATCCTACCTCGACCTTGGGCTGTCGACTCTTGGCCCGTTGCAACGTCCTTAGAGTCAGTTCCAGTTGTTCTGAGTCCTTTATACGGAGCAGGGTTAGCTGATCAGCCAGATCGCGATTGTCCAGAGTTCCAATGAAGTGTTCGACATGTTCACGGGCTATGTCCGGGTGTCGTGGGTCCTTGATCGGCATTTTCGCGCGTAGACCAGCAACATTCAACCGATGTAAGTACTCGATCGGCGTCTCGTCGGATCTTTTCTTCATGTGGTAGTACTGCCTAGCGACAGACACCCCCGAATTGCAATATTGTTCTTCAAATTCTTCACACAAACGGGGCCACTTCAGACGCACTTCTCGACTTAGCTGTTTAAGCCAGTTCTTGGCCGGGCCTTTCATTAGATCAGCGAAGATCAGGCATCTTTCAGCTTCCGGTGTCTTGTCCCTTAGAAAAGCTGACTTAGTCCGGCTTAACCAACCTCTGGCCTGATCGTCATCCATATCTTTTCCGGTGAAATCCTTCAATTCCGAGATCGCAGACATTCGTACTCGGGTGATCGTTCCCGATTCACTGTCAAATGCTTGCGCGGAGGCCATATTCGCTCTACGAGGCATCTCGATGTCCAGATCATCTGGATCGAAATGTTGGCTGATCTCGCCCTCTGACTCCATGTCCACATCACTTCGCGGGGGTGATCGGTGGAACCGGTCCTGGTGATCGCCCTGGCATATCGAACGAACGATTCCGGCTGATCGGACTGATTCCATCTCCACATCCACGGGTCTCTTGACCGATTTCTCAGCAGACTGATTCATATTCGGTGCCGATCGCCATGGTTGTCCTTGCCCAGGTGCGTATTGAGGCAATCCATACTGATCACCCGCAAATCGGTTCATCATTGTCGCGAACATGGCTTTTAATTGCTCTGGGACCTCCGGCATGTTGGTTGGACCGGTATTGGAGGTCGGATTGGCCTGTGGCACTTCCTGAGCATCTTCAAAACTATCATCCGATCCGACTCTACCAGGTTCAGGCTTTCTCTTCCTGTTCTGCGACTCGGTCTTGGGGTCGATCTGCTGGATCCCTTTTGGGCCCAACGTCATACGTGTGATCCCAACCGAGGAGTCGGTGGATGCCGCTCCAGATTGTGATGACGATTGGTATATCGACTCGATATCCATAGGATACTCCACCAACTGTGATCGGTGCGAAGGATCCGCGATCGGCGACTGAACCACTGGGTTCGCCCCTAGTAACGAAGCAAGATGATCATACAGGGTGATCATAGATTCTCTGATCGTCTCTTGATCCAGATCGAATAGCATATTCGCATCGAAGGCACCAGTAGTGAAGCCAACCTCGTCGATCTGCGCCAAGAGGTTCCTGATCAGATCAAGTTGACTGCCTGTGATCACCGGCCGGGTCGCTCGACCTTCCAGCTTCCCGATGATCTTAGGCTTGATGATCTTCATCACTGGGTTGGTAACCAGGAACTTGTGAAACTCTCGAAGATAGAACAGTCGTTCCACATCTTGGACAGTGGTCTTCTCGGCTGGTTCGATCTTCTCTTCGTCTTCCTCGAAGATCTTCGGTTTAGGTTTCACATATTTTTTAGGTGGATCGCAATGATCCGCCCCCATGTTTTTTCTGTCTTTTTCCATTTTCTTCTTATGCATAGGATCAAGGTTAACACCTCGATCCTTTCCTGGGTTATAGTCAACTTTACTATAACCCAGATCGGCCCCGATCGGGGCCATGTGGGGAGTTATTTCATCTTTAATCTCGACCTGGCACTCCACCAAACCAGGTCGATCATCGCTTCCTTTAGAAATGGACAGCATCGGAGGCGATACGCCTTCCTCCAATACACCCGAAAAAGTTTCCTCCACTTTGATTTTCACATCTTTTTCATCATCAAAGGAATCACGGTGATATCCTGAGTCACCAAGTGATCCGGGCACGCGCACCATTGTGGTGGAGCCGATTTCCAAATCCATGACCGAAGTCGTGGGTGGAATCCGGATACCCACTGGCCCGGACGACCAACTATCGGAGGGGGTACTCCGTCGATCCTGATCAGCATCGGAATCAGATGAATCACCACTGTGGTGACTGATCTGATCCTCCCGGTCATCTGGCCGGTCTTCATGCTCGTCAGGATCTATGTTTAACTTCATCTCACCTTGTGTACCCGTCGATCGGGGCTGATTACACTCACTTAGGTGGACTCGGTGACGAAAAGGATGATCTTGATCAGGTCGGAGGGTTTGACCTTCTCGAGACGGGGGGTGTCCTCGGGTGGAAATCTTCACCGGAGAACGGGTTGGGGTCGACACTTATTCAGTATCTAGGCACTGATCAGGAAAGTTCGTCTGATCAGGCCAGCCAATGAGAGAGAGATATAACGAAACCAAGAAAATGCGATCAATCCACGATCTTCCACAGTAATCCACAAACGTTATCTCCACAAAACCTTTACCAATATTATTAACGTGTTCCAAACACGTGCGCGTTGCGGGTGAGGTTAGATCACCTAAGACAAACCCGTCGGGGGTCTTCCGGTAAGCCAAAATGCGCCTTAGCGCGTCTTAACCGGGAAATAGATGAGCAAGAGGGGACTAATCAACCCTGTGCTCCCAATGACCGCACACGTGGCGGAGCGACTCTTTGCTTTAGGGGGAAAATCTAAACCTGTTATTATATATGCAAAGTCCTATACCTGTGTACCATACCTCAACTCATGCCTGACCTTTACTTCGAACCTATTTACTTCGTCGCACGGTTGCGTAACACTCTCCTGCCCATCCTGGCTGCACCTTCAAGCTGACCTGTACCGATTCTGCCCCGATCATGACCCGACTCTTCAGAAGATCTTCAACCCATCCTGATCTTCAACAAACGACCTTGAAACCACTTGAGACCTGCTCTTCAGCACTTGTTCACTTCATATATAGTCCGCCCAAACCGAGAACTCACTTGCCCTTGCTTATCAACGCTGATCAAAGGCTGATCGGCCCTGATCACGATCGCCATAGTGATCGACCAGGTGATCAGGCCTGATCAGGCCTGATCAGCCCTTGATCACCTCGGGAACGTCCAGGGTCATCATCATTACGACTCCATTCATCTTCCAAACCATACTTTCGATCATAATACACCGTCAGGATAACCATACCGCACTGATCTCGGCTGATCAGGCCTTGTCACATCATCTTCGGACCAATCAAAGGTTCACATCACTCGTATAACCTGTTAATCCACCTGCCCGATCTTCATTCATCATTTGATCTTCTTCCTCCGGGCATGACAAGCCGATCAGGCTGCAACCTTGTATCATAGCCGGCTTCCACCAATATACCGTTCGGAGATCGGCTGGTCACCTGCTCTTGGTATGCCATGTCAACAATCACCATTTTTTATTATATCCACGAGAACTCCACTTAGTGACTGTGACAACGATCGTGATCGTGATCTTCATCATTCCGCCAGTGCCTGGGACCGGGCTTAACGACCATACTTGGCTAACTCTTCCACATCGTAAATATCCGTTGGCCACCACCTTTTCTTCTTACTCGCGATCAACCTTTTCCCACCCATCAACCGTCATATGTTGATGGGTGTTCTATCATCACCAATCATCGGCCATGTGTGGTCCACTTCAATCCCAATATTTCCCGATCGCTTCACCACATCAGAGTGAAAAACGTTAAGCGCCTTGCGGCAGAAATGTTCGTAGCATTCATATATTCTGAACGAGCTTTGATAATATATGTGACTGCGAAACGAGTACAGTCATCAGAAAAGTTGGTGATATTTCGCTCAATGGCATTGATTCCAAGGGACGCCCACAGACGCTGAAGCTGTGCAACATCCTCTACGCACCCGAACTCAAATTCAATTTGTTCTTGGTGCCTGCGGCTGTGAGGGAGGACTTTCGTTTCTCTTTTAATCACATGCAACGCGCGATTAATACGACCAACATTTTAGCGTGAAGGGTAAAATTGCCATGCATGCCGACTTGTACCAATTCATGGCAAGTCCGAAGTTGACATCGACCAGCTACGCGACGGCTCTGGTCACCCGTTACGGTAAGTCAGCCATTGTACGTTTAAAAAACGAGTCATCCTAACTTTCGTATATTGCAGGCTTTGCCTAAGAATGAAGGGATCATCGATCATGAACTCGATGGGGTAGGATGACAACTAGATATTTATATGGTCTTCATGTTCAGTATCAAAGTCACACCGCCAGCCAGTTAATCTAAATAGAATTGTTGAGCGTCCGAAATTTCCTCTTGAAAATGTTCATATTCATGTATGTGGTCCTATACCGATACCAAGACTAACCGGTTATTGCTATTTTCTAATTCGGATTTGGTCTTCCCACCCACAGTGAGCTAGCCTGTGTAAGACGTTGTTGTCGTGAACCACGCTTGGTTATAAGCGACTTGGCGCCTTCAACCAAAGTCTATAGTCCAGACGGGATCAGCATCCGTGGAAGTCATCTTGGCTGTCAAACCGAACGTCGACACAGTGGCAGCTGTAATGGAAATTATCGCGCTGTTATGGCGGTACTGATGATAATCGTTGTTGCCTTGGTTGAAATTGCTGCTCCCACTATTGTAGCCACCGTTATCATTGCTTCACTACAACCATTGAAGGTGCGCTGTGCGTTGTTGCCGGAATTCCAATGGCTATCTCCACGGCCGGAATTGTTGTTGCCTTGACCGTATTCACGCTGACCAAAGTCGTTCTGTGGCGGTTGGTGCCACGCGAGTATGGGTGTTGACAATTGCTGTGGACATTGGTCGAGTTGCATCGAGTGCTCATGTTATTGTTCGGTAACTTGAAGTTAGTACGGATGAACGTGTTTGGTTTCACCTGACCAGTCGAAATGTGCTTTACCAACAGCCATCGTGTGGTTTGAGCGATCACAGTACGAGCACAAGTGTCGACTGCCAGTGCTCGTACCCACAAGGGATTCAGCACTTGTGACAGGAGAAGTTGATACCAGAGCACGTTTATTCTGGGTTTTAATACTTTCGAATGTACCCGGGATAGCGCGAATCTTTCTTGCGTGAGTTTCTTTGGCCCCATGGGGCTCTATGTTACTCTTAATCTCTCAAATATCTCACGGTTTCCGCGCTCACTCTCTCAAGATGCAGGCATCGCGTTGAAAAGGAACACAGAGACGACATTATCGTCAAAACTGTTGTTCAGTACGGTATAAAGGCCGCTCATGGCGTCTTCGTACTTCGGAATGAATTAGGTCATGTCATTACCTTCCTGGTAATGAGCATTGTACAGGTAGTTCATAATGCCGTAGGGATCACCGTAAGGCTTGGTACCCTTGTATCGGTTGCATATGTCTTGATAAATATCATAAGTCTTGTCGAAAACCTTGACAGTTCTGATATGCTTATCATCATGCGTCTTCATCGTAGATAACTTGACTTGAGCATTCAAGAGACACGTCTGAACAGCAGCGAGAAAAACGCTTTGGCTTTAGCCTTTGCCTTGGCTCGCGCCTTTGCCTTTGCTGCTTTTGCTCTTGCCTTGGCAAGCTTCCTGGTATTCAGTGTTCCAAAGGATTCGACTTGAGCAGAAGCTGGGGGCATAGGAGTTGCAGGTTTTAATACGTCGTCATTCCAGCTTGGACTGCCCAATCATCGATTGTGAGTCGGCGAACGTCGGTCGATGCAACAAAATCTTTTCTGCGTCGTCGAGTTCTTGATCCGGTTCCACATTTTCGACCCGCGAGTAATTTTCTTCGTCACAATTGGAATCCGAATCTGGATCGTCGTCGGTGACCAAAACCATGTCTTCGCCGTCATCGGGATCGACGACTGTGTTGAGTTTGTAGTTGGAGTCTTCAATGAAACGGAGAATGTTCTTTCCGTCGAGGTATGCTTGGATGCGGGCTTTCCAAACGTCAAATTTGTCGGAGCCGGTCAGGCGAGAAAAATCGGATGAGGTGGAGTTTGGGCTCATAACCTTTTGAAGTGATAGCACGATGTGAGTAAAGGTAGAGAGGTAGAGAAAGAACTTGCTTGGAAGCAGGCAAAAGGAATTATATTTTAAATTTATCAGGGAACTAAGCATTATGTCTGTAGAGCCATCCAAGTATAGTTTCTATACCTCAGTAGAAACATTAACATTTTACGTCTCTATGCGCATCTAAGTGCAAGTGTAGGGGATTCAATGCCACTGTTTATTTTTCAATGAGTACAGAAGGTAATGCTTGTAAGGGTAATGCTTCTTTATTAGATAGGAGAGGTATCACGTATAAAAGGGTAAATGTACTGAGACAAGCCATTTAGTCCATGTAACTGGACTAGCAAAAGTCAACGCGTAGATATGTCAACGCTGTATATTTAATGCATGTACCGTTGTGAAACAGTGTCTGCCAGTCATTTGAGAAGAATACCAAAAAAATCTTTTTATACTTTGCGACTGCGACCCGTCATTGAAAAGTTCGCTCATGACGGAAAAGGTCGATACTAGCACAAATCGAAATGCTACGAAGCAGAGAGCGATTTTGTGGAAAAAGCAGCTTAAAGGGCTAAAGGTTAAAGATATGTGCAGAAAGATAGAGGCTGTGCGGTTTTGTGCTCAAGACGAAGAGTTTTTTCGTGAACAGTCTGACGTATTTCCAATATTAATGGGATTCCTCTCTAAAACGAAAGTACGGAAAACATAAAGATTTTTTGTTTTTTTACCTAACTCAACTGATTTGTTAAATGACAGACTCCTGATCTTGTCATGGAAACGCTGATTACGCTGCATAATTTATTGTCCCCTCCGACAGTTATTGAATCTGACGCTAAAGTCATTCAGCATGACCTCAATGGTATTGTTGAGTAATGAGAGAGCATGACATTTAAAGTTTAAGAGTTGATTATTGTATCGCAGCGAAACTTATTCTCGGAAGTGGAGTTCATGAACCAATCATTAAACTTTTTAGCTTGAAAACTTTGGCTCCTGAAATTCGCGTACGTAAATTAATTAAATTAATGGATATTCTGTAAACTCACGAACGTTTTTCTTCGTACTAAGACAGGTTAAAGCAATTAAAGTATTTGAGCTTCAATTCCAAGCAAGCGACACGTTATCCACACCAGCGTTGCTCCATGGCTTACCATTTTCCGATTTAATTCATTGTCTGGCAGCCAATGATGGGGATGGAGATTTACAGTTTACAGCCTTATTATGCCTTGGTTCTCTAACGAAGCTTTCTCCAACTGAAGACTCTTTAGAGACATTAGAGAGTCTTAATGGATTGTCTCACGTATTTGAGTTTATTTCTCACTCTCAACGCCGCTTCCAACGCCCAGCACTTGACATTCTTGACACGTTTTCTCATTTCGGTACGTTTAGAGACGACAATAAGAAATGCATTTCAAACTAACAGTTTTTGCATCATTTTATATCATATAGAATATGGAAGGAAACATTTAGAAACGAATAAAGCCGTACATGTTTTTCAACGTGCGATCGAGGAAGCGTTCGAACTTGTTCAAAAGACATCATCTCTCGTGCTTGTCAGTGGAATTTCGTCAAGTCCATTAACCGTCCAAGATGCGTCTTTATTACTCTCTAACTTTCCAATCTTGTGTCAAGTATTTGTACGACTGATTCTTGCACCAGATCAAGTGGTAAGTACAAAAAACCTCGTTCGAGAAAACATCATTACCGTCATGAATGCCATGATTGGCATGCTTCGCTTCGATCTGAAAAGTGCTTTCAAGCCAGTTATAGAGCACACGCGATCGCCAACTGGCCATGCTGCTGCCTTGGCATCACTCTTTCCCTTTCATCCTGCTCGTTGTGTTGCAACCATTTCGAGTCTTGGCCGCATGCTCGAGTCAAATGAAGAATGGAAAGCCTCTGCCAAGTCCCAAGATGTGCTTTCATTGGTGCTTGATTGCTATAAAGTTAAAGAGGCTGCGTCACTTTATCAAGTGGCAGATAAAATCTTGCACGTTTGCATTCAAATACGTGACACAGATTCTCTAAACGACGAAATTCAGTCTCAAAAAGAGCAAAACAATATCGATAAAAACAACGATCTTTCAGTCCAAACGCCAGATGTCGCGTCTACTTTTCGAATTGATCCGCAAATTCTTCAGTCAATTGGGTTGGAAGATGTTAAACCTGCTCTTGTGCCAGTTGAGACGCTCTTGTCTCTTCTGACTGCAAGTTATGAACACCTAAATCGATTGTTACTCTTTCGTCACCTTCGTTGGATTGCGAGACTGGTGGAAAGTCCTGCAAATGCCAAGGCCTTGGGTGAACGAAGTATCTCATTGTTGCTGGACATTTTCGCCACACTTTCAGCTATGGAAACCGTTCTCTGTGCTCTCTTGGCGAAATGTATCAAGGCAATTGTGCTACAAAGTTCCAGCGCGTTAGAGGTTTGTTTCCTCATTTGGTTAAGTGTTTTCTTTTTATCTTTATTGCAACTGCTAACATCTTTTATTACAGCTCTGTGGGAGTCCAAATAAAAATCCTGTACCGAAATTGTTTCAATGTTTAGAGCAACTATCACCTGAGTCTTCTGAAGCCAAAGAACTTGGCAAAGAAGAAGAATTATCGAATGAAATTCAGTGTCAAGACGAATCCATGGAAAGAAGTTGTCCTTTGGAATGGATTGACGAGTTTGAAACACACAATGCAGATGATTCAGAGGTTTCATCCCCTTTAAATGTCTTGCTTGAAATCGCACAAGCTCTAAAAGGACTAAGTGATGCGATTTTAAAGTGGAATGTCCAGGAGGAAGCAGATGCCAGTCCATTAGAGCCAGGAAAGCCAGAGAGTGACGCGGTTTCGTCTGGAAAAGCTACTAGTAAAGTACAAGGAAGCAAGAAGAATATGGTACGGAATCCAAGCAAACCTTCGATCACGGGTGAAAATGTGGTGATGGGGATGGTGGAGAAAGGGAGGGAGCTTTTACACTTGATTTCCAATTATGCTGTGGTTCGTCCAACTATTTGCGTGGAATTATTGGGATTATTGAGTAATTTAATGACAATTCCAAGTGGAAAAACGGGATTATTGGACCATGTCAAGACTCAAATACAGACAACAAAGGATGGTGATGTCTCTAACGTCGAGGGGCCTGGACCAGCCCAATTTTATGCTCAAATGGAGTACACTTTCTTCCTTGAACCCGTTTTAAACCTTCTTTCATCGTGTGAAACTTCATGGATTGAAATCGAAGCTGCTGTCCAGTTACTTGCAGTCATGACAAGCGAGTCAACGTCTTGTTCAAGCTCTTTGTTGTTGCCTGCTGACGACGTGAAGAAGGAGAGCGAGTCGTTCGTCACTGCTGCTCTTGCGTCAGGTGCTCTTGTTGTGTTATTGGCTCTTATGGACGAAGCTCGTCTTCCAAGAGCAAGTCACGCTTTGCCTCCTCGTAAGACGATTTTCAAGAGCCAGGTTCAAGAAATGGTACTGAATTTCATTACACTAACACAAGAAAAGATGGGGAATGAGAATCGAAGTCAACTGCTTGATCTTAAGTTGAATATCCAGCGTTTTGGCGACGTCTCGTATTCTGCTCTTGTGCTCGCTACTGAACTTAACGAATTGAAAATTCTCTCGGCTTTAGTTCAAGCTAGAGCGTCGTTAGAAACGTCAAGTGTGGAAGGGTTGACACCTTTAATGATTGCGTTTTTACTTGGAAACGAAGAAATGATCACCAAGTTGCTACAAGCTGGTGCGAACGTGGATGCGATGACTACAGATGGGAGAGATATTACTGTATGGAATTGTGCTCTTGTAACGCCAGTGAAAACATGCGTAAATGACATGATTACAACGAGTTATTACAATGTAGAGAGTATTGAAGGAAGTTGGATATTATCCATGAAGAACCTTATGGAATTTGATGCAATTCAAGGATCGATTGAATATCTCAATACGTGTCTGGATGCTGGAGTTGATGTAAACGTCTCGAACGCATCAGGCAATTATCTATTGCATGCGATTTTATCCAACACAAAAGTACGTTGTAAATTACGAGGACGTGACATCTGTTTTCGGTATAATTCGCTCCGTGTCGATCCAAACCGACTGAAAAACATCGTGGTGGATTTAATCCAAACACATTCTGCAGATATAAATGCTTGCAATCGCTTAGGCCACACTGCTCTTCATTTAGCGTTATTATATGGCTATCCAACCATTGTCAAGCTTCTTTTAACTCTAGGAGCGAATCCAAATATTCAATCAATTCATGGACTTGTACCTCTCCACTATGCGTGTTTAGGCTTTTGTGGCAATTCTGATGGAACGGATAGAGAAGCAATCACCATAATCCAATTGTTACTTAACCAAGCAAGGAAATTTCCACATTTTCTTGGAACGTATAGTGATACCCGAAAACACAAGTCAAAACTCGAAAAACACGCGCTTTCGATCGAGGAAATTCTGGAACAAGGGCGACAAAATGTCATGGAACCTCCATCGATTGTCTTGAAGCGGTCAAATGGTCACGAAATGCTCACAACACGTTCGTTAGAGGGGAATTTCTTCCCTTGGCACTTTGCATGTGGAGCGTATGTGCAGTTGTCGTCTGGGTTTGGTCTGGAAGATGAAATGCAGCAATGGATTGCAACGAATGGACGCGTTCGAGTGGCGCTTCTTCGGTTTTTACATGAGGAATGGAACGTGGATCTCACAGTACCAGCAAGTCAGAACGTCACGGCGCTTCATTTGGCTGTCAAGAGCGATAGAAACCAGAATAACGTCCCAGTTCTTGATCTTTTACTGGAAAATGCGACGGCTGCTTTTGTGAATGCTGTTCATGACGAGATTCTGATTGATACTTTGCCAATTCTTCCCATTGGTTCTCGAGTCACTTTTCATTCCTTGCCAGGCTTCATCTCTTCTCGGTCTGTTGATGGAAAATATCGTATCATTCTCGCGGATGGAAGACAATTCACTGAGATTTCCCGTGACCAGGTGCAAGTTATCGACAATCTTGATGAAAAAGAGGGAACAGTTCCATATGACAAGTACTTGCTGCCGATCGAAAGCCGATTCACTGCTCTTCATTACGCGATGCAGTTAAATGATGATACACTGGCGCTTCGATTCCTCGCTCGAGCAGATATTTCTCTCCATCCAGAAGGAAGTGACGTGCCATTGCTTGCATTAGCTTGTGCTGCTCAACAGACAGCTCCAGTGGTGAAACAATTGATCACGACGCAAGCGAATATGCGAGTGCAACTACCCCTTCGACAATCAAAGCATGACGGAATGACAGGAGACGTGGAGCTGTCCAGTCGAAAACATGCAGCAGCTTTGCACTATGCAGTTATGTACGAAGACGTCGCTGTCGTCGAAGCTCTTTTGACCCATCCTGATGGTCATGTTCAGCCAAATGTCCGACGATCGCAAGATGGGTTTACTCCGTTGCATCTGGCCTGTCAAGTGGAAAATATGACGATCGTCAAGCTTTTGCTGGACAATGACGCGGATTTAATGCAATTATCCAGTACATCAACTCTTGGCGTCTCGCCCTTCCAGCTGCTACTACAGTGTGACAGCATGGAGAACGAGAAACTTCAGATGCTCATTCAAGACAAGTATTTGCGTCCTGAAATGCTGCTGGAAGGTGGCATAAAACGACAGGAAGCGAGTACAACCAGTGAGAATAGCTACATGCCTTCATGTGCTTTGCTGTTGGAAGAAGAGGAGAATTTGAATCTCTTTGAACGTCTCGAGAGACTGAAACTCGGGCCGCATGGGGCGCAGAACCGACAATTGATATTGAAACTTGAAAAGAGCGACGCTGTTCTCGACTTGTTCTTTGACTTACTCAAGCAACCAAGTGACGCAACCTCTTCGTTGATAGAAACGTTTCAGCTACTAGATCATCCGCATGAATGCTACCAACAATTTATGACTCGATCCAGGTGGAAACCTTAAATAAGAGTGTATGAACTAGTTTGAAGGAAGAGATTGATTGCTTGAAAATCTATAGAAGCATTTGTTCCACACGTACGTTTTGCAATATCTGAGATCTAAAAATAGCAAAAGAAATTAATTAGAGAATCAATCTATCTCCCGTCCTTGGAATTAAATTTTCCTAATGCCAATTGCAGATAATGAAGAAGAAGAGTCGGAAGATGCTGCCAAGCGACCATATGTGCCAGAATTGAAGCTTCCGAGTATTCAAGAGATTCCTCTAAAGCGTAGTGTCCACTTTCCGGCTATTCGTTTTGGAGTCGATTCGTTACCCCCTGTCCATGCCACTACTTGTCGAGATAATTTAAAAAGTGACAAGAATCAACTGGATGAAACTCGACGCACTCAATCCGCACGGATGCATTATGCACCGAAATCTCCATCTTATGTGCGACCTGGTCGTCGTACCAAATTTCATGAAAATCTGAATGATTTATCGATTAAACGGTCCGCTACAATTCGTAGTTTCAAGATGCTGGAAAGCTGGACGCAGTCATTGGAGGATGGAATGTTAAAAAACCTCTTGATCGATGTATATAACGTGCTTTTGGAAACTGTTTATCGAAAACTGGATGAAGATTTAAAGGAAAAAACGTCCGATCATTGGATTGCAACAAGTACATTAGCGGAGGAAATAAAGTATGTGGAATATTTTTCACTTGTGGCAGATGAAGAAAAGAAAGTGACAGTGCAGCAAGAAGAACGAGTGGAACTAGCGACAAGGTTAGAAATGGAAAGATCAATTGAGCGAGATTTGTGTTTACAATTACAAGAATTCGAACTCGAGCTTGCACAGCTTCAAAAGCAAGATACAGATAAGTGCCAAGAGATTGAAAACGAACGACGTGTTATCCAGCGCCTTGATGAAGAATATCTCTCTTTAACAGAAGAGGAGCAAGAAATGCAACGGGAGTGTCAAATGTTAGAGTTTCAAGTGGGCCTGCAACGAGCAAAACTGAGCCAAATGGTTAATGAAAAAGTGCACTTGGATTTTGAGTCAAATGCTGCGTTAGAGCGACACATGATAGTGACAAAGGGACAGGAGCGACATAATACCGTCTTGATACAACTTGAACACGTTGAAGCAGAGAACCAGGCGCTCGAAGCTGCGATTAAACAGTTGAAAGAAGAGTCTGTAGAGCTTGAGGAGAAATATGCAAAAGCTCTAAAGAAGAAAGAGGAAGCGGCGACTCTTTTAAGTACTTTTCAGGAGAGCTGTCAACAATGCCAAGAAGAGCTGGAACGAAC
>MIQA02019177.1:0-22725 GCA_001887855.2 Sclerospora graminicola
TTGTTTCAATGTTTAGAGCAACTATCACCTGAGTCTTCTGAAGCCAAAGAACTTGGCAAAGAAGAAGAATTATCGAATGAAATTCAGTGTCAAGACGAATCCATGGAAAGAAGTTGTCCTTTGGAATGGATTGACGAGTTTGAAACACACAATGCAGATGATTCAGAGGTTTCATCCCCTTTAAATGTCTTGCTTGAAATCGCACAAGCTCTAAAAGGACTAAGTGATGCGATTTTAAAGTGGAATGTCCAGGAGGAAGCAGATGCCAGTCCATTAGAGCCAGGAAAGCCAGAGAGTGACGCGGTTTCGTCTGGAAAAGCTACTAGTAAAGTACAAGGAAGCAAGAAGAATATGGTACGGAATCCAAGCAAACCTTCGATCACGGGTGAAAATGTGGTGATGGGGATGGTGGAGAAAGGGAGGGAGCTTTTACACTTGATTTCCAATTATGCTGTGGTTCGTCCAACTATTTGCGTGGAATTATTGGGATTATTGAGTAATTTAATGACAATTCCAAGTGGAAAAACGGGATTATTGGACCATGTCAAGACTCAAATACAGACAACAAAGGATGGTGATGTCTCTAACGTCGAGGGGCCTGGACCAGCCCAATTTTATGCTCAAATGGAGTACACTTTCTTCCTTGAACCCGTTTTAAACCTTCTTTCATCGTGTGAAACTTCATGGATTGAAATCGAAGCTGCTGTCCAGTTACTTGCAGTCATGACAAGCGAGTCAACGTCTTGTTCAAGCTCTTTGTTGTTGCCTGCTGACGACGTGAAGAAGGAGAGCGAGTCGTTCGTCACTGCTGCTCTTGCGTCAGGTGCTCTTGTTGTGTTATTGGCTCTTATGGACGAAGCTCGTCTTCCAAGAGCAAGTCACGCTTTGCCTCCTCGTAAGACGATTTTCAAGAGCCAGGTTCAAGAAATGGTACTGAATTTCATTACACTAACACAAGAAAAGATGGGGAATGAGAATCGAAGTCAACTGCTTGATCTTAAGTTGAATATCCAGCGTTTTGGCGACGTCTCGTATTCTGCTCTTGTGCTCGCTACTGAACTTAACGAATTGAAAATTCTCTCGGCTTTAGTTCAAGCTGGAGCGTCGTTAGAAACGTCAAGTGTGGAAGGGTTGACACCTTTAATGATTGCGTTTTTACTTGGAAACGAAGAAATGATCACCAAGTTGCTACAAGCTGGTGCGAACGTGGATGCGATGACTACAGATGGGAGAGATATTACTGTATGGAATTGTGCTCTTGTAACGCCAGTGAAAACATGCGTAAATGACATGATTACAACGAGTTATTACAATGTAGAGAGTATTGAAGGAAGTTGGATATTATCCATGAAGAACCTTATGGAATTTGATGCAATTCAAGGATCGATTGAATATCTCAATACGTGTCTGGATGCTGGAGTTGATGTAAACGTCTCGAACGCATCAGGCAATTATCTATTGCATGCGATTTTATCCAACACAAAAGTACGTTGTAAATTACGAGGACGTGACATCTGTTTTCGGTATAATTCGCTCCGTGTCGATCCAAACCGACTGAAAAACATCGTGGTGGATTTAATCCAAACACATTCTGCAGATATAAATGCTTGCAATCGCTTAGGCCACACTGCTCTTCATTTAGCGTTATTATATGGCTATCCAACCATTGTCAAGCTTCTTTTAACTCTAGGAGCGAATCCAAATATTCAATCAATTCATGGACTTGTACCTCTCCACTATGCGTGTTTAGGCTTTTGTGGCAATTCTGATGGAACGGATAGAGAAGCAATCACCATAATCCAATTGTTACTTAACCAAGCAAGGAAATTTCCACATTTTCTTGGAACGTATAGTGATACCCGAAAACACAAGTCAAAACTCGAAAAACACGCGCTTTCGATCGAGGAAATTCTGGAACAAGGGCGACAAAATGTCATGGAACCTCCATCGATTGTCTTGAAGCGGTCAAATGGTCACGAAATGCTCACAACACGTTCGTTAGAGGGGAATTTCTTCCCTTGGCACTTTGCATGTGGAGCGTATGTGCAGTTGTCGTCTGGGTTTGGTCTGGAAGATGAAATGCAGCAATGGATTGCAACGAATGGACGCGTTCGAGTGGCGCTTCTTCGGTTTTTACATGAGGAATGGAACGTGGATCTCACAGTACCAGCAAGTCAGAACGTCACGGCGCTTCATTTGGCTGTCAAGAGCGATAGAAACCAGAATAACGTCCCAGTTCTTGATCTTTTACTGGAAAATGCGACGGCTGCTTTTGTGAATGCTGTTCATGACGAGATTCTGATTGATACTTTGCCAATTCTTCCCATTGGTTCTCGAGTCACTTTTCATTCCTTGCCAGGCTTCATCTCTTCTCGGTCTGTTGATGGAAAATATCGTATCATTCTCGCGGATGGAAGACAATTCACTGAGATTTCCCGTGACCAGGTGCAAGTTATCGACAATCTTGATGAAAAAGAGGGAACAGTTCCATATGACAAGTACTTGCTGCCGATCGAAAGCCGATTCACTGCTCTTCATTACGCGATGCAGTTAAATGATGATACACTGGCGCTTCGATTCCTCGCTCGAGCAGATATTTCTCTCCATCCAGAAGGAAGTGACGTGCCATTGCTTGCATTAGCTTGTGCTGCTCAACAGACAGCTCCAGTGGTGAAACAATTGATCACGACGCAAGCGAATATGCGAGTGCAACTACCCCTTCGACAATCAAAGCATGACGGAATGACAGGAGACGTGGAGCTGTCCAGTCGAAAACATGCAGCAGCTTTGCACTATGCAGTTATGTACGAAGACGTCGCTGTCGTCGAAGCTCTTTTGACCCATCCTGATGGTCATGTTCAGCCAAATGTCCGACGATCGCAAGATGGGTTTACTCCGTTGCATCTGGCCTGTCAAGTGGAAAATATGACGATCGTCAAGCTTTTGCTGGACAATGACGCGGATTTAATGCAATTATCCAGTACATCAACTCTTGGCGTCTCGCCCTTCCAGCTGCTACTACAGTGTGACAGCATGGAGAACGAGAAACTTCAGATGCTCATTCAAGACAAGTATTTGCGTCCTGAAATGCTGCTGGAAGGTGGCATAAAACGACAGGAAGCGAGTACAACCAGTGAGAATAGCTACATGCCTTCATGTGCTTTGCTGTTGGAAGAAGAGGAGAATTTGAATCTCTTTGAACGTCTCGAGAGACTGAAACTCGGGCCGCATGGGGCGCAGAACCGACAATTGATATTGAAACTTGAAAAGAGCGACGCTGTTCTCGACTTGTTCTTTGACTTACTCAAGCAACCAAGTGACGCAACCTCTTCGTTGATAGAAACGTTTCAGCTACTAGATCATCCGCATGAATGCTACCAACAATTTATGACTCGATCCAGGTGGAAACCTTAAATAAGAGTGTATGAACTAGTTTGAAGGAAGAGATTGATTGCTTGAAAATCTATAGAAGCATTTGTTCCACACGTACGTTTTGCAATATCTGAGATCTAAAAATAGCAAAAGAAATTAATTAGAGAATCAATCTATCTCCCGTCCTTGGAATTAAATTTTCCTAATGCCAATTGCAGATAATGAAGAAGAAGAGTCGGAAGATGCTGCCAAGCGACCATATGTGCCAGAATTGAAGCTTCCGAGTATTCAAGAGATTCCTCTAAAGCGTAGTGTCCACTTTCCGGCTATTCGTTTTGGAGTCGATTCGTTACCCCCTGTCCATGCCACTACTTGTCGAGATAATTTAAAAAGTGACAAGAATCAACTGGATGAAACTCGACGCACTCAATCCGCACGGATGCATTATGCACCGAAATCTCCATCTTATGTGCGACCTGGTCGTCGTACCAAATTTCATGAAAATCTGAATGATTTATCGATTAAACGGTCCGCTACAATTCGTAGTTTCAAGATGCTGGAAAGCTGGACGCAGTCATTGGAGGATGGAATGTTAAAAAACCTCTTGATCGATGTATATAACGTGCTTTTGGAAACTGTTTATCGAAAACTGGATGAAGATTTAAAGGAAAAAACGTCCGATCATTGGATTGCAACAAGTACATTAGCGGAGGAAATAAAGTATGTGGAATATTTTTCACTTGTGGCAGATGAAGAAAAGAAAGTGACAGTGCAGCAAGAAGAACGAGTGGAACTAGCGACAAGGTTAGAAATGGAAAGATCAATTGAGCGAGATTTGTGTTTACAATTACAAGAATTCGAACTCGAGCTTGCACAGCTTCAAAAGCAAGATACAGATAAGTGCCAAGAGATTGAAAACGAACGACGTGTTATCCAGCGCCTTGATGAAGAATATCTCTCTTTAACAGAAGAGGAGCAAGAAATGCAACGGGAGTGTCAAATGTTAGAGTTTCAAGTGGGCCTGCAACGAGCAAAACTGAGCCAAATGGTTAATGAAAAAGTGCACTTGGATTTTGAGTCAAATGCTGCGTTAGAGCGACACATGATAGTGACAAAGGGACAGGAGCGACATAATACCGTCTTGATACAACTTGAACACGTTGAAGCAGAGAACCAGGCGCTCGAAGCTGCGATTAAACAGTTGAAAGAAGAGTCTGTAGAGCTTGAGGAGAAATATGCAAAAGCTCTAAAGAAGAAAGAGGAAGCGGCGACTCTTTTAAGTACTTTTCAGGAGAGCTGTCAACAATGCCAAGAAGAGCTGGAACGAACACGAAATTGTTATACGCCAAGGCCAGATTGGGATCGGATCGTGAACGAGACGCCCGAGCTTTCGGTGAAGAAATATGACTGGAGCATTGGGGAGACGCTGCAGGAGAATCTCAGTATGGACAAAGATGGAGTGTTGGATCTTTTTGTGGATGATGTTGTACCTAAAGCGGATACTTCGTCAACTTATCAAACAGGGCAAACGAAAAAATTAGTGAAAGAAATGCTTGATTGGATAGAGCGTCTGCAAAATCACTGTGGTGTCAATCTTCACCTAAGTCAGGTATGTCCATAATGTAATTATAGCTAGTTCGAAGTATATCGATAGAAACTTATTATATTTCTACCTATTTTGTAGATT
Organism: Sclerospora graminicola; assembly: GCA_001887855.2. Classification (NCBI taxonomy): domain Eukaryota; phylum Oomycota; class Peronosporomycetes; order Peronosporales; family Peronosporaceae; genus Sclerospora; species Sclerospora graminicola. The sequence goes on from MIQA02019177.1 coordinate 5,060, forward strand.
TGGCATGATATTGAAGAAGCACGAGTGGAACTGAATCGTTTACATTATCAACTCGATCGCGTAGTTGGAACAGGAAATTTGGGGCTGTTTTCTACTGCCTTAGGTGAGACTTCTCCAATCTCTAAACCTCATTTCTTAAAACGTCGACAAGAGTTAATTACGGCTCGTGGAACGTATGAAGAAGTGCCGTTGTTTTTACGTCATTGTGGAAAAGTAAGGAAAACGATGCTGAAGAAAAGTGACGTTGAAAAGTTAGTGCGGAAAGTTTGGGTTGAAAAGCGGAAACGAGAAGAACGGAACCCGTTAAAGCACATTCCACTGGAACAAGTCTTGTATGAAAAACTCTATCGTACATATGGATTTCAACCGTTAATTGCGGAGTGGGGGTACAATTTACTCGTAGCCCTGAAAACCTTCAGTTGGGATTTAGAAATTGAATTGTTTCTATCATGTCTAACCGGCGCCGTCTCGGATCTCGTATTTATTGACCAAGAGTTAATGATTCAAAAATGTCAGACACAGCTCCTTCGCTTATGTCAACTCTATAAGATAGAGAGTTTCGTGACCGAACGACGTGTCTTGTTGACTGATGCTCTCGTTGCACTCCGAACGTTTTTCCCATTAAAAACGTCCGTCCAATTACGAGCGATGGAACAAGCGATTATTCGTGATATGCACAGGGTAAAACGTGGTGGAAATGGATCGATTTTGTACATTCAAGATATTCTTCCCCTCAATGTAAAATATCCACTCGGATCTTTTGTCAAAACGATTCGTACGCAACATTTTAAAGAAATTCAAGATTACAACACTATGTTACTTAGGTGAGTGATTCTTTTCTGGTTAGAGAATCTACAAAGTTTAAAACTAATTTGACATCACATCAGTGAATTGGACAAGCGAGACACGGACAAGAAAGGAATGTTACCGCTGTCTGCGGTTCGAAACGTAAGATTTTTGTTGCTTAAGCAAATTCTGAAAAAGCGTAACATTGTATTTTGTTTATAGGCAATATTGACAATTGATCCATTAGCAGACCCTCGAGCAGTTCAAAAGTTGATTTTGAATGGTCTACACGTAAAGACATTGCACATGCAGGAGCCTGTTCAATATAAAGCGGTTCTAAAGGTTAGTGAAAAGCTAATCGTACGACCAGATCTTAGAGGAATTCTGATTGTTTATCTGTACTGAAGAAACTGAACGCATCGTGCCTCATGAAGTATACACTAAACTTTGACCAGAACGCAGAGATAAATTGGCGACGACGGTCAGATGGCACAAACCCCGACACTACTATTGCCACTATTGAAACTAGTAGACGAAATGTTGGTTAGAATTATATGAGATGGTATTTCTGCCCGTATTCAAAGAAATAGAAGTATAACAATAAGCACCAAAGCTTGCAATTAAAGTGAACAATAGTGGTTCTCTCTGATGCAATTAACATCTACAAATTATTATGAAAAGTTAATTATTATTATTAATAAAAAACTTACAAATTGAAACAAAACCGATTTAATAAAGTAAATAATAATTTATATTATTTATATAATTAAAATAATAAAAAAAGACATGCAGTAGGTTAGCAATGTATTCGCCAAAAAGACTGAAGAAGATTGCGCGTAATTGGCTCTTATCCCTGAGTACAATTAGCTATTTTAATCGAAGTACGGCCTCTGTGGTCGGCACCAGAGCGACAGCACACAAATTCAAGCTGAAAAAAATAAAAGGAATAGGTCATCTACACCTTTTCTCGGGTTAAACTGGACTTTCTTGGCAGCAACCCAGGATTATGGGATTAAGTTGTAGATGGAATAGAATCACTGAGGGTTAAAAAACGAGTTGGGTCTAAGAACTTAGCTCAATTCTGTAGACTTAAAGTAATACTGTACTTTGGTTCGTGAGAGCCACATATTGGATAATAAAAGGATCTAGCTCGAGGTCATCACGAACGGTATTGGAAGCATGAAATTTCATTGGTCAGCTCCATCACTCAACCTTCCATTCTACCTTGAAAACCGCAAAAAATATATACTTATTTTACTTAATTTATACACTGCACTACCGAACAAGATTCGATAGCACGTTTGGGTACGCATATAAACTAGCGTCAAATGTGACGAAAGGTTAAGATGCCCGGTTAGCGCAAAGGGACGAGGATTAGGACTATGGTTGCTCCTCTTCACCGAGGAGCAGACTGTCGTTTTACTTGATTTCAGTATACCGCAACTGCTTGACCGAGATTACTCAATCGGCCAGCCCAACCGAAGACAAAAAGGGGGTTACTCCAATCTTATGTGTAAACGTGAACTCAAACAATTATCCGCAATCTTCCACAGTAAGCCAAAACTTCACCTTCCTTTCCAATATAATTTTCCGTGTTCCAACCACAGGCGACTTGAGTGAGTATACGCTTCCCGGTCACTTCCGGAGAGTCTCTTTTGACCTACCCCGGGCAAACCAATAACAACTAGAGGGACCTTGTTAACCCTCTGCTGTTGAACCAATCGCGACTTGTGTCTTAGAAAGAGAAACGAATACTGATTTTATCCCTACAATCCAGTATGAACATTTGGTGTATCCTACACAGAATATGGTGATCCATCATCCCCGTACCGGTCACCTGTATATCCTACACCAAATAAGGCTGCTACGGTGACCTAGCCCTGTCAGGCATCACAAGAGCCTCGTGCGTCCATTGGCCAGCTGAACTCACTGTTGACCATTGTCGTAATGTGACAGATCACCTCAGTCCGCACTTGCTATTTTCCGCTCGGCATTCCACGCTGACCCACATTGCTTCCGGACTCGCAAACTGCTCTGCACTCCTTCCACACCGTTCTGCATAGGTTGAATTTCCCTCGGGGTTACTTCAACCATTCTATTCCGTTGGCTAACAGAAGCCCCTGTCTTTTCCTCCGTCTATGTGATGGCTGACTCAGGGCAACTACTCCGGTTGGCAGTTTTAACCAATCAAAGAGTTGGACTCTAACTCATCCGCCAGGTGATTTATCCTGGAGCCACTTCACCACATACGCACGTAGTCGGGTCTGGGCTCGAGAACGAGGTAGTAGGGTGGAGTAGTCCATTCGTCTCGAGCCGAAATCCATGTTCGCCGAGAGGGGCCGGGTCGTCCGTCTCTTGAGTCGCCGAATCGAGAACTCCACGACGCTTACGCCACGACACCGACTGGCAGATAACACTTCTCGTGTATCTCTTCATTGTCTATTTACCATTCACAGCGAGGGTAGTCAAACTGATGACCAGCTGATTGGAATCCGCGACACCACACTTAGATCTTTTGTCGAGAGTGAGCTGGCCTATGACCCGGAGAAGAGTCTGATGTTCATATCGTTCCGTCTCCGTGTCGCCGACAGCGCTGATGATGAAATCGACTGGCACCTTGACAGTGTACGACGCAGTTTCATCGAGAGTAAGTGGCAATTTTACCGAGAATGACCACTCCACGATTTCTTCTTTGTCGCATCCCGTACGTGCAGCACATCCTGCATTTTACGGCGGCCTCTACAGAGCATTCCGATCTGTCTCAAACTGTTCAATCCACAGTAGGAATCTGGCAACCTACCACTTTCCGGAGTCCCTCCATTTCTTCATCACTTGCGCTTGCGAATCGCGTTGGGTTGTTTTTCGGGGTTTCCTGCACCAAGGTGATGTGGTATGCGTTCACCAGCTTCCGCCGGACACAATTTGCATTTGTGGCAGCCTTGGCATCGATCCTTACGACACTTTCTATGCTCTGATAGATGGCATGTTGGTGGAAACTTCAGAAATTGCTTTTCCGATGGATGTAGCTGGATCGTGTAGAGACCGGAGCGCTAAGAACGTTCACTCTTTAAGCGGTACGCCACGAGCGAGCGAGCAGAAATCTGTACAGTAAACAGAGCCTTGTCACATCCAGTGGCGAGGCAAGAGCACAGCTCGAGCACAACACGGCGTCGCCAAGTCAAGGACTGGGCACGAGCATAGTGAGAACGGCGGAGCGAACAGAGCGTTGTCACATCCAGCGGCGGAGCAAGAGCAATACCATCCCAACGGAAGGGTCGCCAAGTCAAGCTACTAGAGCGAGAGCGGCGGAGCGACAGAGCGTTGTCATATCCAACGGCTGGGAAAGAGTACGACCAGCCCAACGGAGCAGGGTCGCCAGTGGAATAAGTACGGCGCAGCGAACTGAGTTGTGTGGACACCGATGTGGTTAGCTCTCCCTATACCAATCTATTCAGAACCGACGAGTCTGGTTGGGCGGGAGACTGAATTAAACTTTTTCAATATATTGGAGCTGTATCATTGGCAGAAAATGAAAGTGGATGTCCGATCATATAATTTATTTCCTAGGACGTTTGATTGGTCCAGCCAGCGCCTCCAGAAATTCTGGTCCACCTCTGCAAGGGGGGGGGGCTTAAAACAATGGTAAAATGCGACTATATTACTAACTAGGGGGCGGGTTTGTTGAAGTGAATCCCAGGAGCGACCTGAAAAGTTAGCGCCTTTTTGCCATCTCCCGCCTCGTATTTGCCTCTACAAAAATAAGTTATGGAACAGTTGACTTCACTCAGGAAAGCGCCATTCCAGATAAATCATTAACTATTTATAATAGATGATCGATTCCTCCATCAAGTTTATATGGTGACGATATTTTACCCCCGTGCAGGAGGCCATAGGCGTAAGTAGGGTAAAACTTGATATGTACCCTGAGTCTCAATGCTTGATAAGATGTTTGTAATAGTTTGAACTGAATTTGGGCCCGTATTTGTGTATTCACACTAAACTTTACTGGTCGTTGTCGAACACATACATATTCTACTTCCAGACCTGTGCTTTGAATTGCGGGAAATGACAATGCTCCATCTGCACATCTTCTCCCTCATAAAAAATATTACTGCATTTTGCTCAAATGATTCAGAATTATGCATTTACTGTGCATTTCTCACCTCCGCATAAGTTGTGCATTCACTTAGCTGTATCACATTTCTTCAACACTCAGCATAAAACAGTTTATTACGCATCATAGTAATGTTATCGAATAAACGATCCAGAGTATCGAGAATACAATTATTGTTTTGTTTGTCCAAAAATACTGCTCCCAAAAGAGATACTTATTATTGCGAATGGGGTCTATTATATTAGATTATAGTGAGGCTAACGTAAAAAATCTGTTGAATTCATCAGTTTAAGAGAAACGAATGTCTGCACTCCCAAAATCTATCCCCCTCAAAGCTGATCGTCGCTGAGCTTTTGGCGGGAACGTTCTGGCGCCAAAAACTTGCCTATGAATCGTCCACTGTAGAAAAAAAAGCGGCGTGCTTGTCGCTCCTACGAGCGCGGACGTTCCTTAGGCCGATTAGAGCCTCTAAAGAGTCCAAATGCGTGCTTGCCGTTTACAGCCAACTAGAGCTGCCAGACGGTGCTATTCAATAGATGACTTAGTGTTAGCCAAGTCAGAGGTCTGTCGCGTAAAGCCTCAACCTGCGTGTTGCGTAGCTGACTCTTTAACGTAAAATTGAAAAGTATATTATTATAAAAGGTTACCAAAATAAATCAATTCTGACTTCTGTGTAACCTAAATGCTATGTATGGTGTCATGTTGTAATTATCGTACGGAATTTTACCTTTTCACACTTTAGCGTCGATCACTAAATGGGTACGAAATTCCAACACTCCTTCCGAGAAATACCGGGACACCTCTCCATGAATACACATATCGGGACTTCACCAAACTTGCATCCATAGTAGCGCAATAACCCATAGCGTCCACTAAAATCATCATTTGAGCCCAATATGCTCTCGTAACTCTGCAATCCTCGGTGCACTTAATGTCTTCGTCAGTAAGTCTGCCACCATATCCCCAGTCGCAACATGTTCGGGTCGCATCTTGCCCTTCTTGGTGTAGTCCTTTATAAACTTTAACTTGATATCCACGTGCTTCAAACTGGATGCACTAGCTTCGTTCTGCAATTGCTTAATTGCTGCTTGGTTGTCGATCTTGAGCAAGAAAGAACTCCGGTTCTGGAATATGTTGTTTCGGAACATATGAAAATGAAGCTACGATAAAGTTTGATGGAAAAATTCCGACCATTAAGGATTTTCAATCTCTTGTTGGAAGCCTCTTGTGAGTGTCACGGTGCACGCGCCCCGGCATATCTTTCGCAGCTCATCGGGCGACGCGGCACACACATGCACTGAGCCTCCTGGATTATCAAATGGCCAAGCGTATTGCGCGCTATCTGAAGGGGACCAAGTCTCTAAAATTGATTTTAAAAAATCATGACGATGGCGAGCCGTCGCTGATACGCATCGTGGAAACCGGTCTGCCCTGCACACACAAGCTAAATCGACTGCCCAAGTATGGCCGCTCTCTCCTCCCCATGCCTTTCACGCACACTGGCGGATTGAGCGAGGTTGCGTACCTATCCATCGGCCACCACGAATACTTGATCCAGCAACGACTGCTGAGATTCGGGCTGAGCGCCGGGCGAAGCATGCCGAAAAAAACAACAACACACTTTACACACTTTAAAACAGCACAGAAAAGGCGCCGGACCACGAGGGACGCGGTGCCTTCCATCTATGTTTGAGCAAGTTGGTCAGAACCGTCCTGTATTATCACTCGATTCATTCCTGCAGAAATATCAGTTGGGACCTACCCGACTTCCACTCAATCCATAAACGAGATTGTACTGTAGATCTCAGGTACATTTGTAACCATTCGAGTCGAAAAATGTTTGCATAATGCAGGTCGTATCTTTATTTATCCAACGGAAGAATTACAACATCATTTCGTCGATAGCGGGACGAAAAAGAGTTGCCATGCTCCATTTGTTTCCATAATAATCATCCGGAAAAGCGACAACTGAAGCTAATGGACCAAAAGTAACGACGAAAAGAACGATATAGCGCCAACAAACACTCCATTTTCCATCCACTAGTATTCGATGGCGTTACACGGAATCACTAGGCCCACGAATAAAAACAAAAACCCCTGGCTAAAGTTATCATTCCAGGTCTCGAAGAAGACCTTCATTATCAACCAAATTAGAAATAGACTGTTTAGGTTGCTTTGAGCATACGTCATATACCGCGCACGAAACAGAGACAACAGAGATAAACTTTGGGTAGGAATCGAACCCTACGACCTTCCCTTACGGGGGCTTTTCTATTGAGGTACCAAAAGTGGGGGGGGGGGTAGTTAAAAGAAAATTGTACAAACCTGGAGGATCAAGGGAGAATAAACCTTCGAGAAGGCGACAACTCTACTAGCCGCACCGCGTTCGGCACAACCCCCCTCCCAACCTCCTGGCGGTCAGTCAGGCACTGATTGTCTCTTATTTAACATCAACACCTTGCAACCAATCATTTCGGTGTTTGTAGTTACACTTTTTAAGTCTCCAATCATTCTATTTTGTAATTAAACTTATTACGACTTCTTACAATCCACACCTGGTCAGGACGGTATACATCGTACAACTGCTTTATGGGACATGGGGAATGCGAAGGGGGGGGTGCGAATAACATCTCCTTCTTCTTTATCTTGAAATTCTATAGGAATTTCCGACTGACGAGGTTCTCTTAGTACTTGAATAAAGTTGATTTCAGGTAATTCATTGAAAACAGCTGGTCGCGTAATCATTTGTTGATCTTGTGCGTACAACTGTCTCCGTCAAGGTAGTACTAAGCCATTTTTCGTCGGTGTGCCGGAAATCTTTTAATGTTTTATTTGAAAAACGACCGTGGGGGGGGGGTCGGAAGTGAGAGTATTACCTGTATAGCGAAACCTAAAAGGGTACCGGGTGTGGTACATTGATACTAACATTTATAGCAATGGTACATTTTACACATTTCTTTTAACTTTTGGTACAAGTTTTGCAAAGGGTAGAAATCCCCATTTATATACATAATTATTAATTACAATTTAGTTTTTTTACGTAACGTAATGCAGCAGATTATGAGCGACATCAGTTTATGAGCGCAAAAAACGATATTGTCCAATCATTATTTGTGATAAAATAATCGCGATTGATGATTGGCGTTTCTTTACGCAGCAGTTTATGGCGCTTTTTGCGAAAACAAGTCGAAATTCTAGCGACCAATCATTGAATGGTTCGAGGAAAACACGTGCCTTCTCTTGACTAATCTTATGTTTACATTTCAGTGATAAACGACTCTCCACCCGCATCTTTAAAATATTGAGGGTATTTTGCTCTTAAAGCAAAGTACCACATTAGTATAGTGACATGTTTAGACGCAACGTTTGCCTCGCCGCATCAATTACTGGTAAGTAATTCCATGCCTAATTGTATTGCTTGCTGATAAATGTGTTTTGCTCGCTTTCCCTTTATGGAGTAGCGTACAGGTCACAAGCGGTTCACTCGATAGCAGCGGTCTCGTTACGGTCTTCGATCTGTAGCACGGTGGAAAAGTGCTATGTGAGCAGATAGACATCAAAAATCTGTAATCGGTCTGAGAAGACATGCAATCCATGACTCTATGAGATTCGGAATGGATGGACATTATCCTATTCTAGTCAGTACGGTTGCTACGCTGCTGATGACGATAGAGAGTAACAACAGAGTGCTCGGCAAGTATGTGCAGTGTCAAGATACGATAAAAATGTAGTCGGGGGCACGAAGATACCTAAATTAACGAATCAGAATTTCTCGGGCGTGGAACTTTACCCGAAACTCGGCTCAGGTTTCAGGCAGTGGGCCTAACCGTTTATTGAAGCCGTGGAAATAGCGGAACTATCGTCCCGTTTCGCATGGAATGAACGTCTAAAGGTGAACAAACTAGGCGAGCATTTAGGGGGGGTGGCGTTGAGCTATTTCCAGGCAAACCTTAGCTCCTGGTGGCAAATCAGTCCGACGCTTTATTTCATTTTGGAACAGTCGTTGACGTTCAAAGTTAACATCACGCATCATCAAACTGTCACTCTTTTCGCGGCTGAGAAAGACCCTAAAAGGTCGTGGACGAAACATTTTTTGTATCTCGTGACTCTAGCTAAAGAAAGCGAGTCGAGAGAACGTCTTATTGTGGAAAATATCGTCAAATATGCCGCGCCAAGGCTTAAACTTGCTCTGAGGGTGAAGAACAACCCACACATACATCATGCGCAGAAACTAGTGGCGTGGGCGCAAGAGATCGACAATGATGCACAAAAGTTCAAGAAGTCTGGAAGAATTGTCGTGAACTCAGTAAATGAAAATGGATATAAGAGAGTCTGCTACAGATGTGGAAACGAAGGTCACATACGGAGAGACTGTCCCGGACAAGGGACCCGACAACACCTCTAAAGAAATGACCGAAAAGTACGTGGTGGCAACCAGAAGTCCGAGCAACGCTTTACGCTTGCTACAGGAGAAGAAAATTGTGGTGTAAGTGGAAATTTCGGAAACATGCTAGACAATGACGACAATTTATGGATTGTCGACAGTGGTGGTGCTAGCAGGCATATAATTTCCGACGAAAAACTATTGGAAGATTGTCAGATATCCGGATACCGGATGAGCGACCAAGTTTCTGAAAGGTTACTATAAATAGGAAAGCCACCCAAGACGCCGGGACGTCAAGGAGGTGCGACGCAGGGCGTCAACCGCAGGGCGGTTACTATGAAAAAGAAAGACACCCAAGACGCAGGGACGTCAAGGAGGTGCGACGCAGGGCGTCTACCGCAGGGCGGTTACATACATGATGGGTTGCAGGGCAACCAGACGCAGGGCGTCTACCGCAGGGCGGTTAACATATGAACATAACGATGCAGAGCATCTAGACGCAGGGCGTCTATCGCAGGGCGGTTACAAAGACATTGGGATGCAGAGCACCCAGACGCAGGGCGTCTACCGCAGGGCGGTTATGAAGTTAAAGGCAACTTCAACTTCAACTTATATTTAGATATTTGTATATGCATATTATATTCATGTTTAACTAATATAAAGCAGGGCGTGCAAGGTGAGGTGTCAGTTGACATTCTCACAGGTGTAGCGCAGGGCGCTACACACCTCACCTTGAGTCCCCGGGGCCATTCAGGCACCGACCGTAACGGGGTTAACACTTTCACTGTCCTACAGAAAAAACTGTAGAAGTGCATAGTAATAGCAAGCAACTCTGCTTTACTATTAGTAGTACTATTACTATTACTACTTAAGTACTATCAAGTACTTACACATTGAAGTCACTAAAGTGACATGGATACAACGAGTGACAAAACCCAACAAAAATCCACAAGATTGCACCGATGCAGATGCACTGACACTTCCTGACGGTGGAAGACTGGAAGTAACGAAAATGGGTTACTTTGAAAGGGCGGTCGAATGCACACACAAGTACTACGATAACGCTATCGGAAGTATGTTTTGCACCTAACTTGACCAAGAATCTCATTTCTCTTGGCTGCTTACGCAAAAAAGGTTGCATACCGAGAGATAACGGAAAATGAATGGAATTCGTTTCGAAAAACACAGTTTTGTTTCCTATTCAAGTGTGTGGATCTGTGTTTGTAGCATGCTTGTATACCAGCAAAGAGGCGAGTCTGTCGCAGAGTTTCTCTAACATGGGGATGAATGTGGTGTTGAATGAAACAGGAGACGACGTCCAAGAAGGGACGCTGCACCATTTTCACGCTCGTCTTGGACACCTAGCGTACGACGCGGTGGAGTAATTCGCTAAGGATCCAAGGTCGGGCATCAAGATCACGGATCATGCCCGACCGAGTTGTCTGACCTGTGCGGAAGGAAAAGCATAAAGGTCACGACAACCGAAGAAGGATTCCGGAAAAATTTCACCAATTGATCGTGTTCGTGGGGTGATATGTAGCGACCTGAAGGGTCCCATCATCCCACGAGATCGACGTGGAAACAGATTTTTGATTGTTTTCGTCGATCATTTCTTCAATTACGTACGGTTTTTTTCTGCACGGTCAAAAGATCGTGCAGCAAAGATGTTTGAACACTTCTTGTGCTGGTTCGAGAAAGAATTTGATTGCCGAATCCTTGTTTTACGCACCGATGGTGGTGGAGAGTTCCGAACAGTGGATTTATTTGTAAACGTACGGGGGTACGCAGGCAAATTACCGAAGCCGGTACCCCGGCCTCAAAATGGTAAGGCAGAACGCATGAACCGAACCATATTTAATATGGTTCGGTGCATGATTTTTGGATCAGGGGTGCCCCTGATGTTCTGGGCGGAAGCGGCTGACTATGCGACTTTTATACTCAACCGCAGTCCCACCCGCTCGAATCCGGGAGGAGCACCTCCGATCCAAATGCTGACGGGAAAACCAACCACTGTGAGCGATATTGTGGTTTTCGGGTCTCCGTGTATGGAATGGAGAGACCCGCGAAAAAAATCTTTGGCTAAACATGCCGAGCGAGCGTTAATCCTCGGCAAAAACGACGAAACCAAGGGTTGTAAGGTCTTGTTGTAAAAGGATCGGGTAGTTACTACTACCCGACATGTGACTCAGATTGAGACTCTAAGCGAAGAAGCGAACGAGAAGGTAGCGAGCTGCTACAAGGTGCAGACTATGAGGTTTCTGAAGCACCAGAACTCCGTGAAGCAGACGCCGAAGGAGGAAGAAATCGAACCGACCAAGCGGCTCACGAAGACACAAGAAGCATGAAGGACGGCAGCAAGGAACTGGGAAGCAAATTGTCCCGAGGAAGTCAGGCCGTGTGAGGAAGAAAACACCTAAAGCCGCAGCTATGGCTAATGGGGAAACCAAGGCAAATGTCAAGGGAAGTGACAACCTTGAAACGAGTGAAGAAATACTAAATGGAGAAAATGAAAACAGGCCTTTACTGGTGGCTTTTGCTGTTATGGATGTCGACGGCGAATGACGAAATGGTGTCAAAAATTGCAGACCCCATGAATCATTTCGAGGCCCATAGCAGGCCACAGTCTGAAAAATGGGCGGTCGCTGAACGGGAGGAGCTAAAATCATTGGAAGAGCTCGGTACCTGGAAGATCATAAGAAGAAACCCCGCAAAGAAACCTCTGCCAACGAAATGGGTCTACAAGATCATGTTGAAGGCAGATGGGAAGGTCGAGCGGTATAAAGCACGGTTAGTTGCCCGCGGAGACAAACAAATTTTTGGAGAGGATTATTTCGTGACATTTTCAACCGTTATGGAGTTAAACAATGTGAAAACCATATTGATTATGACTAAAATCTGAGGGGGGGGGGTACCGGCGCGGCACGGCGATGTGCCTAGCGCGTACCCAAAAGCTCCGACCGAAGGAGAATACGAATCCATCTCCAGACACCCAAGGGCATTGAAATTTCAAATGAAAAATTCGAAGAACTGGGAGTGGAAAATGTGGAGGAGCTGGTTCTAAAACTGGAAAGAAACCTGTATGGTCTAAAACAAGCCGGTCGACTATGGTATGAATTATTACGGAAGACACTGGTTGGATTAGATTTTAAAAAATGTTTAACGGACACCTGTATTTTTGTACGGTCAACGGAACAAGGGACTATTTTAGTTGGTGTGTATGTCGATGATTTGTTGGTCTCCGCGACGAACCAGAGCTTAGGGAATGCATTTTTCTCGAAAATGGAAGTGTTGGTACTTAAAGACCTTTGAAATATCTGGGCATGCTGATCGAAGGAGGCCCTGAAATGGAATATCATATCGACCAACAAGCCACGATAGAAGAAATGTTGGAGAAACATGGACTGCAAGGCGCTAACGCGGTTTTGCCATGGCAGATGCCGACATGTCGTAGCGAAATGTGCTCGAATCTGTTGTAGCAGAAGATCTCCACCAAGCAACTCCGCCGGTCTACTTAATATGTTTCTTTCACGTTGTGTAGAAAATGCGAAAGTACATCGCATCTGCTCCTCCCCGAAGGTACTCCAAGACGTTTACGGCATTCACTATGCCCGCTCAGTGAACGAGTTGGATGTACGGGTTGCTGTTGATGTAACTGGATGGAAAAACAATCTCGCACTCGGCGAATTCGAGCGTATTTTCTCACAGCAATGGCCATCTGGACGTTTTACGTGCTGGTTTTGTGTTGCTAGCCCACCGGATACGCCAAGACGAACAACCCATTCGAACAATTCAATCAATCCATCAAGCGTAATTACTCTCTGCGTTCGCTCTTGTCGGTTAACGGCCTCGCCCAAGCCTTTCTCGATATGTTTAGTCATCGCTCTTGTCGTGTTAAGCCATTCAACACCACACCGATACCAGTTAGCGAGAATATTAGGCGATTTCGAATGCCCGAGAAGGTTGAATAATATCGGTTAAGTCGCACCACCCAGGATTCATTGCGTTCTTAATGGAAGGGAGGGGCATTCGTGTTTACCAAACAATAGGGTATCGTAATCCAACTGTCTACAACAAAGTGCTCTCAACGCAATATCAGATCAGGCGGACGAAGAAGTGGAGACCATTCATCAACCAAATGCAGGCTGGATCGTTGATGTGGCCGATTCATCATGCTTTGTCGTAACATGTTGAAAATGTGCTACTGTGGTTATTGCGGCTCGCCTTCAGGAAAATATTCTAGTCGAAGGCGTGCAAGTCAACGATGTAAAGTGCAAGCTGGGCAGCAATGGTCATCCCTTGAATGCGGGTCATGCTTTAGCTATCGAGTAGGGAATACGAATGTAGAGCGTAAAGTATCGACCAGACATTGCACTCACTTAGATTAAACACTAAGCAAGTATATTTTTACTCTTCTTCTACATTTCAATCTCGTACTCGTCAAGAATATTGCCTTCACGTACGTCCATAGCGAGCTAAGGTGGACAACGATCCTTCCTAAAATGACGACTTGCATACGCGACCAACAACTGGGAGATAGTAGTGGAATCAGAGACGATCACCACTAGACAGAACGCGCCGTGGACGCGCTTCTTCTGCACAACAGAGAATCGAAACGGCAGTGAGAATGCTTCCTTGTGTGTAAGACCGTGAGCAAATGCGATGATTTTTTTCAGGGCAGCAGCTTTCCCGGGTAGGCATTCGCCGCAAGAATCCTCGCGAATAAGCCTCGAGATCTCTATCATTAGAGTAAATTCGTTATCAGTGGAAGTGCTTATTTTTATGAGGCGACCAGTGTTGGATAGTGGGTCTTCGTTTATCTCAACCAGATAGTTGACAATTCTGGTTATGATATCGCGTCGATTGATATCAAACGACGGCGAAGCTCATCGTTTATTCATGTTTATGATTGGTTTAGGGCGGTAATTAATGAAATACTCGAAACAAAATGTTTTCACAAACCTTAAAAAATACTTATTGCCAAACACTTGATAAAGATGCAAATGACACGGAGTTTGTAGGTGAAGAAGAGCAGTAGTTCACCCCACGAAAATGATTTTACGAAGGGTGACCCGGAATGCGTACATACCCCGATTTCGCAATAAAGTACGTACTCCCACTTCCGACGCATGGTAAAAATATGTGTTCTTACACCATATTGATTTTCAAGGGTACTCAATATTATACACACAGCATACAACCGGAACTTTTCAAAGTCGAAATGTCTCAGAACCGTAGTCGTGGCCATCTGCGCCTTCAACATACTAAGTGCGACCATGGCACGTTCCTTATGGCTTCCCGATCGGGATGAGGGCTGATCGAGGTTGGTCGGCATGTACATGATGTAGGAGGGTTTGTAGCTGGATGGAATGATCTCTTGCTTAATGAAAGATAGCTAGGAGTCTACGGCTCCCACTGAACGGTGAAAGCACCGATGTAGTGAAGACGTACAATCTCATGCCACCTTCACTAGTGTGATGATAATCACGGATTGCACTGATAGAGTCTCAACACACGTAGAATTTCATGACGTACCGCCTCTTTTCCTAACCTTTCCGGGGTGAATGCAGCTTAATTGCTTTGCTCGAAGCAGTACTTACGTGGATTTTTGGTGCGTAGATTAATATATATTGCAATTGACTTTCACGATTGTCGCGGGTTAGACGGAATCGACAAGCTTAAAGAATCGTGTGTGTTGACTGAGCTCAAAATTAGCGTGACTTCATAATGTGTACACGACAATGTTTAACATATTGCCAACGTTTTAACTACATCCAGTACCTACGTGCTATGCTGCACGTTTGTGAATGTGCTGAGATCTTATTTGTACACTATTCTATGGCCATTCGTGTGAGACACTATTTCCTTTTGAGCTCGATAGTGAAATAATACAATACTAAATTTAGTAGTCAGTAGCTGGAAACTGTCGCATTTCTTATGCGTTTAAGAAGGAAATATTATACCGTCGGAATTTAATTGTTGATATTGTATAAACGGCCAAAATGTTTGCTTTGTTCTGGGCGTCGGAAGTGAGAGTACATACACCCCTGGCCAAAAATAAGTACACCCATATTTTGCCGTGCTTGCTGTATATCTTCACGACTATTAGGAGTTGAGAGCTGCTGTTTTGATATGATAAATCTTATATATTAATGAATGTGTAATCAACCTGGTTTTTGCAGTTTGTAGGGGTCTCCCATACAAAAGACACAAAATGGAATCCGACCAAAAGTATAAGTCTACCTAAGCCCATAAAATCAATATTAAATGAGACAGCAAGAGTGATTGTGTGTAATTATCGGTATGATGGGAAGCAGGAAGGAACTATCGAGTAAGGTCTTGATCTCCTCATATAACGCTGATGCCGGGAATTCAGCTGTAACTCATCAGGCAGCAACTCAATTGGTTTTTGCATTGGGTAGAAACCCAGGCAGAACCTCAGATGGTTTCTGCATTGAGCAGAAATTGAGTTGCTGTCTGATGAATAAGAGCCGAGACCATACAAAAACCAATTTTAAATGAGACAGCAAGAGTGATTGTGTGTGTGATTATCAGTATGATTGTAAGGCAGTAACTCAATTTGTTTCTACTCAATGCAGAAACCAATTGAGTTGCTGCCTGATGAATTACAGCTGAATTCCCGGCATCAGCGTTATGTTTGGAGATCGAGACCTCACTCGATAATTCCTTCCCCCTTCCCATCATACAGATAAGTACACACAAGCACTCTTGCTGCCTCATTTAATATTGATTTTTGTATGGGTTTTATTATACTTTTGGCCAGGTTCCATTTTATGTCATTTGTATGGGGACCCCTACAAACTGCAAAAATCAGGTTGATTACAGATTCCCCCTATTCATTAATATATAAGATCTATCATATCCAAACAGCAGCTCTCAACTCCTAATAGTCGCGGAGAAATACAGCAAAACACGGCAAAATATGGGTGTACTGTACTACTAACTTACCACTAGTATTACTTTTAGGGGAACAGCAAAAAAAATTTAACGTTTTTTATGTTAACGTGCATTAGTCATTTATTTTCGTAGAGGGCGTTTGTTATATGGGCACCAGCAGGGGGTCCACGAGTGGCCCCATCATCTAATGCGTCTGTACTGTCGTGATAGCTCTGTATTTTTTCGATATATGTTCAGTATTTATCATTAGATAACGGCAAACAGCAAGAGAAATTACTGGAAACTACCGGTAGAGTCGTCCATGCCAATTGCGGATTCGAAGGGGGAACGAACGGTCCCAACCATATTTCTTTGTAGACCACACCCTAATTTGCATCGGATAGGTTGGTCCCTGGATGAGGACACAGCATTATGGAAACTCCCAGTTGCGCTTCGAGAATATTTCAAGAAATTTTATCACATAAATATTGCAGCTAGGCTCTCAGGGGTTGTGGATAAATGGAAGAAAAGACGAGAACTGGATGGGTGGTGGAGACAAAATTCATGACAGACGCCAAAACACGTATGGAAATGTGGTGAAGTGACTTGCGAATTAATTAACGGGAAGGTATGAAATGCATCTGGCCAAGGGCGTCTTCTGATTGGTAGAAATAGCGGACCAAGGGCGTAGATGCTGGATGGCGGTTGCCAAGCGTATCCACCAGCGGCAGGATGGTGCCAGGCATGGAATGGAGTCAGATGGGTGTGATCAAGGAGTTTGTAATTGGGCTAGCCGGGGATGGGCCGTCCGGATCAGGTGGGCCGGATGACCTCAGATGGTGGATGACCGAAGGGCGGATTGTTTGGAAGGTGTATGGCGAAGGATCCGAAAAGATTGAGCTTTGCGGAGACGGAGGGAGGCGCCAGAGTGGCACGGGAGCTGGCTAAGGAGGGGTTAACGAAGTCAAGGTGAGCTTAGATGGATGGCTATCCGGGTCGAGCCGGATATTTGATGTGTGGTACACGAAGGAGTATCCGGCCGAGCCAGCTGGGTTTGGTGTACAGCACACCAAAGAGCATCCGGCCGATCCGGCTGGGTTTGGTGTACAGTACACCAAAGAGCATCCGGCCAATCCGGCTGGTTTGGTGTACGTCACGCTGACTGGGCTATTTCAGGTAAGACACATAGCTATCCAGCCGGGCTATTTGGGGTAGGTTACACAAAAGGGAGTATTGGACATAGGGATAAAAATCCGTATACGTTTCGCTTTCTTAGACACAAGTCGCTTTCATTGGTTCACAGCAGAGGACTAACAAGGTCCCCTCTTGCTGCTATTGGTTTGTCTGGGGAAGGTTAAAGTAACCCACCGGAAGTCCCCTGACCGGGAGTCGCTGCGTTGTGTATACTCGCCTCAAGTCGCCCGTGTTTGAGCACGGTATATCTCATATTGGAAAGTGTGGTAACGTTTTGGCCTACTGTGGAAGATT
>MIQA02019178.1:0-12063 GCA_001887855.2 Sclerospora graminicola
ACACGGATGGAGCCGGATCGGACTATGGTGCAAGTCGCATAGTCCGAGGAAGGATCATGGTTCCGACCATGATCCTAACGAACAAATGCATATTATGGATATAAAAGAAAAAATCAAGGAAGAAAAAGCGGAAGTCGGATACGACCGGAGTGGGAAGCCGGTCGGATCGGGACCAAATCGCGATCTGGCTCCCCTACCCCTAAAGAAACCGGATTGGCAGGAATTGGATTATCCGACCCACAAAGATAAACCGCGTTTCGAAGAGGAAGAAGAGAAGCAGGACGGCCTATCGACGGATATAGACTTGGAGCGTGCTTTCCATCTTCACGAGTTGGGGCAGTTCTTGCGGACGGATAAGGTGCTGAAAATAACGCGGCCGAAGATCATAGGCGGATTGAAAGGTCCCGTCTCTCCCCCAACTCTCTCAGACGGCCACGTGTCCCTTATTAGAGGACTATTCGATCAACTCAAACAAGCCGGCATTAACACCGGCGTGTTTGATCCGAACGAGTTTTTTGATCTGAAGATGGACAAGTTGAAGGAGGCGTCCAGCGCCCTGCACGACCACTTGGTACCGCTAGTGGGTTGCTCGCCGCCGTCGAAAAAGATGACAGCTACGACAGGAGTGGCGCCGTCAACGCCGCCGGCGACAAGCAAACCGGCCGGGATACACTCAGGCTCTTCGCAGTACGAGTCTGCCCCTTCGGAAGCGGACTCATCTGATTCATCGGTGGGTATCACCCGCATGACGCTTGGCCCAAGGGGAGCAGCGCGTGTGGCGACAGCCATGAGACTTGGAGGACGTGAGGATCCGGATACGCCCGAGCGGAAGAACGGCGGCCAGTACAGCGTACAGGCCTGGCGGACAGCGACGGCGGATCCAGAACCGAAGGAGGAAGACGAAGACGCGGATGGGCGGATCAAAAAGGAATGTCGATCTGGCAGCCCGGCCGCCCCTCAAGTCGCCCCTCAATCCGCCCCCCAGGAGGGCCTTCAGGTGCCGGATCACCTGCAAAACATGTTTTCGGCGATGATGGAGCGATACTTGGAAGAGCAACGTCGGCTGAGCGCCAGCCGCGGCAGTCCGAAGTCACCGGACCAGCCGGCTCGTCGTGGAACGCAGACGTCCGAGCCAGTCCAGTACTATGCGAGGGAGCCGAGTGACAAAGACATGGAGTCGGTGCTGTCCAAGCAGAGTGAACCCCATGCCGCCCCGCCTAGCCGCCAGACAGGTCGCCGGACCGGGCGTCGGCCAACGAATAGTAAGCTGTCTCTCAGCGACGTGGATATGGAATCCGTCAAGTCGGCCAAGTACCATTACGATCCGGATGACCTGGATCTGGGGATGGCCCGCCGAGCCCACATGGCCTCGGCCCAAGCGTTTGATGCAGATTCAGGAGCAATCACGAGGGTGCGAATGTCGGCCACGTCCGAGCTGAAAGACTTCACCGGACGCGACACGGACGAGGACCAAGCCCGAGGATGGCTGAGCAAGACGAAGTCGGCATTTCTCAGAGACCGGACGTCGGACTATGAGAAATGTCTGATCTTTGGGGATTTGATGAAAGGTCCAGCGAAAAACTGGATCCAACAGCTCAGCCGGGAAATCCGAGGAAACTGGAGGGGATTGGCCGGTGCGTTCGAGGAACAATACTGTGGATCTGGAACATCGGCGGCGCGGCAATATTTCCACACCAAGAA
Source organism: Sclerospora graminicola (assembly GCA_001887855.2). Lineage (NCBI taxonomy): Eukaryota > Oomycota > Peronosporomycetes > Peronosporales > Peronosporaceae > Sclerospora > Sclerospora graminicola. The sequence goes on from MIQA02019178.1 coordinate 1,702, forward strand.
GCGAGCGAATGAGACCCCCCTGGAGTATCTCCATCGCTTAAATGTCGCTGGCATGAGGGCGGATATCCCGGTTAAGGAAGATGCCAGCCGGTCGGAAGCTGCCCGTGAACATGTGGAACATTTCATCAGCACGTTGGACGATCGGGAGCTGGCAGACCAGCTGGCGTTACTGCGGTTGAAGAATACCACGGAGCTGGAATTGACGTTGCGCACCTACCTAAGAGCGAAGAAGCAAGGCCCCAAGGCGACAGTCGGAACCGGCCGTTTCAAGTCCCGATTTAACGCGGATCAAGGAAGCCAGCCGCCAGCCATTTACCAGGACGGCCCGGGCCGACGCATGGTCGCCCGAGAGTCAGACGCGACCAGCTCGAAAGAGGAGTATCAGCAATCCGGGGGCGAGTCTGAGGAGGAACAGTATCGGTACCTTTTCTCGGCAGAAGCCAGTCAGCCGTCCAGGCTGACAGCCGGGTCCGGTCAGTCGAAGGGTTTTCCGGCTCGAACTGACCAAGATTACCCCAGGCGCAAGTGCACCCACTGTGGGTCCATCAAGCATGACGACCGGAGCTGTTGGAAGCGGCTGACGTGCAAGAAGTGCGAGAGGAAGGGACACCCGGCGGAACACTGCCTGTTCACGTGTAAGATTTACGGGGAGGTGCATGAGGCGGGACTGTGCCCAATTGAAGAATTCTACAACCAGATGAAGAAGTGGTACGTCCCGACCAAGCATGCTGGAATGCTGCCGCCCGGAGTGGAAAAGATGTTAAGCTAGATCGCTCGCCAGGTTGGAATCTGTTTCGAGCCGAGCGGTCTAGTGTTAGTATCTATGCATATGTCGGTAAGGAGGATAATCAAGAAGCAAAGCAAAGCGTAAACGACAATACATGTAAGTTTGACGATTACGTCATCCGGTCCCCGGGCAGCACGGCTGACCCCTTCCTGGTGAGCAGTATACGGACGGATGAGTACTCTCGGTCTGAAGTGCTTATATGTGGTTGAACCTGTTACCTGGCGAGTCGCGAGGTTATTGGAAATATCATTCGCCGGATAAATGGTTCAAGCAGGCCAAGGCGGATGGGAAAATCAATAACCAGAAAGCTACCATGCTGTTCGACTCTGGCGCGGAAGTGTCTATCGTGGACACCACCTTTGCTCGTAAGTGGGGTGTGAGATAGACGAGCCGAAGCGGCAGGAGTGTATCGGCATTGGAGAAAGTTCATACATGACCCAAGGAAGGACAAGAGTCAAGATTACGTTAGCTGGGTCTTTGGTATATTATTTTACCGCCTGGGTAGGCAAGCTGGCCGGGCAGGATGCAATTCTGGGCATGGACTTTATGGTCCCGGCCGGCATACGGCTGGACTTATCGCATGGAACATTGACGTTGCCGGACGAGGTACAGATCCAGCTGGCCGGCCGGCGGCCCTTATATGGCGCCCACGTCCAGTTCCTCAAGTTAGGTCAGTTTGTAACGGTGCCAGTTGGAAAAGCGGTGGAAGTAATGTTACGACCACACGACAGGCGGAGTAAGTTATGGCTGACAAGGGGCGAGTGCTGGGTACCCTCGTTTGTTAAAGGGGGTGGTCATCTCAACTCTATAAGCGTGACCAACATCTCTGAAAAGCCCCTCACCTTGCATGAAGACGTGATTATTGGAATGTGGCTGGCCGAGGACAAGGTGCCCCGCCGGCCGGGCTATGTCACTATTGGCTCAAGACGCTATATCGAGTGGCAAAACCTGGCATTTCAGGCAACCACCGATCTGGTCAGCGAAGAGGAAGAATTAGAAGAGGACCAGACTCCGATGGTGGATAAACCCGAGTACCGGCCCCTTCTAGAATATTGACGCGGAGCCGGCCGTCGCCGGATCCGGCTGAATGTATTGGCCGAGGCTACGCCCCGATCGCGGAACTGGTTTTGCCCACTCAGAGGAAGACGGACGAACGACAGGGTCGGGAGAAAGGAGCAAGCGGAGTTGCATATGCGGTCAACCCCGATGACAGTTGGTTTGACGAAATGAGTGAAGGCGGATCGGCCCAGCCGGCCGAGCGGGATTCGGAAATAGCCGAAGGCGGATCGGCCCAGCCGGCCGATCAAGAGCCCGAAGCAGCCGAAGCCGACCAAGTCTGCATTCATGAAGGGGGCGAGCTATATGTTGAAGGCATGGAAGATCAGATGGCGGTGCTACCTGAGGTAACCCCCTGCCCCCCAGCAGTCACTATCGACGATCTACAAGTGGGAGACCCGGATGTGAACACCCCGGAAGAGATCGGCAGATTGAAGGATATTATATGGAAAAGACGACATCTGCTGATCGGACCAGGGAACGCACTTCCTCCGGCCGCCCATGGGGCGGTATGTGATATTGATGTGGGAGGCGCCAAGCCGGTCGCACAGAGATGCCGAAGAGTCGCCCCCAGTATCGGGAAAAGCTGTCAGAGCTTATCAAGGGATTGCTGGCCACCAAGATAATTCAGCCGTCCACCTCGCCATGGGCTTCGCCCATTGTAATTATTATTAAGAAGAATGGGGTGGATATAAGGTTGTGCATTGATTACCGGCTGGTGAACCGGCTGACTAAGCTGATGATTTACCCGATGCCGCTGATAAACGACCTGCTGGAGGACTTGGATAAAGTTTTGTGGTATTGCTCATTGGACATGGCCAGTGGATTCTGGGTGGTCTCTATGACCGATCGTGCACGGGAGATCTCTGCGTTCGTGACGCCCTTCGGGTTGTTCGAGTGGAATCGGATGCCGTTCGGTCTGAAGAATGCCCCGCAGATTTATCAACGGCTGATAGATAACGCGCTGTACGGACACTTCAAGATCAAGGCGGATCAAGATCCGGCCCTGGTCGGGATGTGTTCACCGAAGGTGACCCGGACCCCGACCCAAAACCTTCAGTTTTGGGGCGGCGGTCTTACATTGATGACATTCTCGTTACGGCAACTACCTGGGATTTACTGTGTGACAAAGTGGAGAAGTTGATGATTACGTGTGAAAAGTGGAATCTTTCGATTAGTGTGGTTAAGAGTTTCTGGGGGAAGACTAAGGTGACCTATTTGGGTCATCAGGTTTCGATTGCCGGATTGGAGGCTAATCCGAAGGATTTGGAGTCCCTGAGTAATCTGCCTTTCCCGAGATCCCTAAAGGCTATGCAATCCTTTTTGGGCAGCCTGAATTATTACAGTCGGTTCATCGAGGATTTTGCAGTCTATGCGGCGGTCTTGTATGAGTTGCGGGAGGTGGATTACCATAAGCTGAGAGAGCAGGATAGGCAAGCGGAGACGCAAGCCGGGCCGGCAATTCAGCCAATGAAAAGGCGCCCTTTTCCGCCCAGACAAGCGGCCGCCCGCCGGACCCCGGCGCGGCCGGCCCGGACGACCACATGACCCGAGCGATGGTGGCCTTTGGTATGTTAAAAGCGAAGATGGCGACCACACCGGTCCTGAAACATTTCGATGTTAATAAGACTCCGGTGGTCATCATCTACGCTAACAAGTGGGCCATCTCGGCCGCTCTCGTGCAAGATCACGACGGAGTGTACTGTCCCGTGACCTTCACCAGCCGGACCCTGAAGGCTAATGAAGTCAATTACGGATTGGTGGATAAAGAAGTTTTGGCTCTATTGCGGATCTTGGATGTGTGTTATACTATGCTGGTGTCTCGGCCTATCAAAGTACTATCTAGACGGTCGACCCTATCATGGCTCCTGACGGCGAATGGAATTAACGGCCGGCTGGGGAGATGGGCGGCTCTGCTGTCTCAGTGGTCCCTCGAAGTGATTAAGTGTACTAAAGGAGAAGAGGAAATACTGGGCACACTGGCTGCCAGCATTACCCCAAGGGCAGAAGTGGAGGAAGCACTGATAGCGATCGCGCCTCGGAAGCAGCCTCGACAAACTATCGTATTACCGCCACCAACAGTGGGACCCACGGAGGAACTAATGGTTTTGAGTTTCGATGGGTCGGAGAGCGTAAAGAAAGGGGTCGGGGCCTATAGTGCCATTGTGTGGAAGCTGCCCGAATGGAAAGTGGTCGCGGCCGCCTCGGATTTCACGCCTGGCATCACGGTGAACGAAGCGGAGTATAGAGGACTGTTGCTTTGCCTAGATCTGTTGGCTGACCGGACACAGGGGCGGATCATCATATGTGGTGATTCCAACCTAGTGATCCGACAAATCACAGGAGAGATAGACTGTAAGGCGCCACGGCTGAGATTGTTAAATGATCGGGTTATGTCCGCCTTGCGGAAATGGCCGGAGCACGAATTGTTGCACGTCAAACGAGACTGGAATAAGAGCGCAGATCACTTGGCCACGCTGGCCATGCGCGACAACGTAGGGGTAACGGTCTCCGATCCAGCTCTGTTATCAGATCTGACGGAGATCAACCGGCTGCCCGAGGTTATCCATCTGGCCAACACGGAGGGGATAATCCGGGTGAGCGCTGTCACCCGATCGCAGAAGTGCCGTTCTTCAGCCGCTGGCTCACTATCCCCAGAAACAATGAACGAAGGGATAGTTCAACAGTTGCGAGCAGAGCGGATTCTCCAAGCGCAGGACGAGGAAGAGTGGATAGTAGATCTCAAGGCATACCTTAACGGAGACGTGGATAAACTGACAGCCGAACAAGCTAAAGAATGCTTCAAGCTGGCCCCGGATTATGAAGTGGACGAAAACGGGCTACTATTCTTCTACCGAGACGCCGACCAGCCGGAGATGAGAGAAATAGATCCGCTCGGCTAGTCGTACCCACTACTCTGCAACCGGATATCCTCCACCATTACCATGTGAGCTTGGAAGGGGGACATCAGGGCATCGGCCGGACATATCACAAGATTAAGGCACATTTCCACTGGCGGGGGCTTTACCGTAGCGTTCAGGCCTATGTGGGGAGTTGTCCAGATTGCGAAACAGGGAAAGGCCGGCCGACCATTAGAGGGCGGTCGCCTGGGAACATACAGGCCACCTATCCTTTTCAAGTCATTGCGATGGACCATATCCCGTCCTTACCCAAATCTCGAAATGGGTACACAGAGCTGCTGATCTGGACGGATTTGTTTACCGGGCTGGTCATAGCAAAGGCCAGCTCCACCCGTACCGCCCAACAGGTTGCGCAAAGCTACGAAGAATGTGTGTTCAGGCGTTTCGGGGCGAGCGAGGTCATCCGGCACGATAGGGAGCCCGGATTTATGGCAGACGTATTCCGAGCTTTCAACAAGATCCTAGGACAGAAACAGAGCGCCACTATGGCTTACCGCCCGCAGGCGAATGGAAAGACCGAAAGAATGGTTCAGACCCTAACCAGAGCCCTCAAGATGTATGTGGTAGAGGCGGATCAATGCGACTGGGACGAATATGCCGAGAGACTGGTTTTCGCTCTCAACTCGTCGTACGATCGGGTAAGGGGCGACACACCTTTTTATTTGGCTTACGGATGGGATCCCCGATCCACTTTAGAAGCCGCCATACCAATAGGGTGCACCAGAAGCCGGGACAGAGACGCCCGTCGCTGGAGGATGGAAGTGCAACGCCACTATTCACTGGCGAGGGAACAAGTGAACGAACGCCTCCGAAAAGCAATCAAGGACCGCGCCGATCAAAATAACGACCGCACCAGGGAACACGGCATCGAGCCCGGCTCCCGGGTGTGGCTGTACCTGGATCGGGTCAAAGAGGGCTATGCTCGGAAGTTGGCGCATATGTGGCATGGCCCCTTCCGAGTAGCAGAACTGGTCGGAGATCATGCAGTTAAGCTTTCACGGCCGGCACGGAATATAACGTTTTCCCAATAGTACACGTTTCCAAGTTGAAGTTGGTTAAGCATTTCCCGGACCGCCCGAATACACGCCTTACGGGGGAAAGCGACCGGCTGGATTTCGATGAAGCTTTACTGCCGGAGGACAGTTGGGACAAGCCGTTAGACCCGGATGAGTACGAAGTAGAAGAAATTTTGGACGTTCGGAACGGACGGAAAACCCGGTTTGGGCGGATCCACAGAGAGTTTCTCGTGCAGTGGAAAAATTGCGAGGAGCGGTCGTGGGTGGACGAACTGGATTTAAATTGTGGAGCTTTAATGAGAGAGTTCGATCGCCGGCGGGCAAGTCGAAACCGCTTCAGGGTCATGCAAACCCACGAAGAAGGTGAGGCAGAGAATTAGTCCGCCCGGCACCAGGGCAACAGGCACGGCCGGACCAACTGACACCATTCAGCCGAGCAATCGGCGGACGGAAGCTAATCTGGCCGACCAGTTTTTCGGAGTTATCTTCGTATGGTGCCGGATGGATCGTTTTTTTCGGAGTTATCTTCGAATCAATATGGTGCCGGATGGATCGGTTTCCCGGAGTTATCTTCGAATCAGTATGGTGCCAGATGGGAGATGTCGGACGAGAAAGATGAGCAAGTGGTTACTTACGAAAAAAATGGAAAGAAAAGTGTATTATCGAGGTTAATAGCCAGTAATGAATGAAGAAGATAAGAGTATGCAAGGCTAGCCTCATGGGTCATCCCGGGCGAAGCTCAGCAGAACTTGTTCCGGAGTCGGGGCACGCGGAGGCCAGGTGACGATCGGGGTCCTGCCGGAACTGGTTGCGCCACGGATCTTGTTGATCGAGCGCATCGAGCGAAGCTTGGAGGGTGGTAACCTGACACCGACCCAACCCTGGATACCAAGTCCCGCCTTCGGCCGAGTTCCCGCTTTTCTCCACCCGGCGGTTGGCCAGATGTAGCATGATAGGGTGGAGAAAAATATCCAAGTCGCAGTGGCCATGCTGGATTCCATCAACCACGAAGTTGCAGAGCTTAATCCAGCCCTCAGTCGCGCGGTTTCGACGGTTCTTGCGGTCGGCCCGATACTTAGCTAGCCCGGGGGACTCGCGCCCGGCGGCAATGGAAATGAAAAGGTGATGAGTTGACTCCCAGATGGATTGTCCATGCCGAGAGAGGTACTCCTTGCAGACTTCCCGAAAATCCGCGAACCAGCCAACATGGGGCAGACCGATGTCCGGCATCTTTGTCGCCAGTATGGCCCAAGGTTTCCGGGACAAGATTGCGTTCAGCGGCTCAATCGCCACTAGCTTGGCATCCCAGTCCTCGGCCTTGGGTATAGCGAGGGCCGGCGGGAATATCCACAACGGCGGGCGAGTCAACGCCCGGGTGACAAGGGCACCAGTGAGGTCTTGGATACGCAAGCCTTCCAACTGCGCCTTTGACCAGGGAATAGCCGCAGCCAGTTCGAGGACCGTCATAACCTTCCGGCGGGGAATCCACAACGGAGGGGACTCCTCTGAGGATTCTTTGGACTCGTTCTCGTCGAATGCGAAGGGGTCCGGGGAAGGCAACTCCTCGAGGTCCTCAGTGGTGACCTCATCAGAGTCCATCTCCGGTAGGTCGGGCGCTTCTTCTCCATCAGGAGAGGCGGTGGACGGGCCTCGGGGATCATGAGGGGAGACGCTAAGGAGAGCCGGGGCAGTCGGAGCTTTCGACGAAGATCTGGCAGTGCGAGGACGACGGGAGGACTTCCCCGAAGCCGGTGGGGCCGAGATCGAAGTGGGGCTAGGACCCGGCCCGCTGTCTCCATGACCTAGGGCCGCGCTCACCGGCGCAGCGAACCGTTTAGGCCGTTTGGCTGCCACGGGGCCGTGGAGCGACGCAACCCGACTGGACCGACGTTTGCCTTTGTGCGCAGACGGATCTTCAGCGGACAAGAGAGAAGCCGCCTGCTCGCCGACTGGCGCTGGCGGCGGGTTAGGGTCCTGAGAAGTATTCCAAATCCGTAGACGAGAAGCCTTTCCCGTACCACCGGTCGCCGATCCGGGGGCGGACGCTCCCGCACTGGATGTCCGGACGGCCGTGGCGGAACCAGCGGCTGACGGGAGAAGGGGCGTGGCGGAAGCGGCTGGACCAGGGTCTCGCGGACAAGCTAAGTCAAGGAGATGCCTAATAGCCTCCCGAATGGGGGCAGGGCCCTTCATCAGACCCCTCACCCGGGCCGCCGAAGCGGCTAGCCGAGCCCGATCTTCCTTGAGAGAGGACAAGCAGTCCGCGCGCTCCTCCGCAAGCTGGGTAAACGCCTCCCGGGCTTCACTCACACCCGATTGGGTTTTAGCGTACGCGGCCTCAAGCTCCCGGATTCGGCGTTGGAGGTCGGGCGATGCATCGGCCGACTGGTATAGCGTCTTCTGATACTTCGTCAACTTTTTGGCGAGCCGGATCCGGCGAAACTCCAAATTGCCCAGCTCTAGCTGCGAACTCTCCAATCGTTTGGAGAGTTTAATATAGCTATCGTAGCGCGCCGTCAACTCGCGCGCGGTCTGAAAAGACTCGACCATCAAGACGCGGAGGTTCATGACGTTTTGGTCTGAGGACATACACGGAGTGAGTGAGTGGAGAGACGAACCTGAATAGGCGAAAGGTACTTACTCTGGATCTTCAGGGCAGCTAAGGCCTTCTGGTTCAGGACACGCTGTGAGTCCGACTGCTTTTGAAGGCGATCTCTCGCTTGGAGAAGGTCGGCCTTCTCACTTTCCAGTCGGCTAATGCGGTCGCGAGATTGAAAGGTGGCCAGAACCTCCCGCACCCGGGAATCATCCGCTTGCTGACTAGCCAGCCGGGCGGTTGCAGCCAACTCGGTGTTAGCTTGCTCCAGGCTGGCTACGTGAGTGGTTAGCGCAGCGACTTGAGCTTGCAGGGCAGCCACGTCGGGCTGCCCAGGGCGATGCTCTGGACTGGTCGGATGGGCATCCGGGCCTACGGCCGATGGCTGGGTATTGGCCGGGGAGTGGCCCGGCATGGGACCAATGGGGGCGTTGTCACGTTCAGACATAGGGGCGGTGAAAGTCAAAGTGTGGGAGATGTGATGAGCGCGTGCCTCAACCGTTGTGCGGCTGCGACAAGGCTCAGGGGCGGCTGTGGTGAAGTGCTCCAGAAGTTAACGGACTAATGATGATGGATGCCCGCACCGGATTGGCTGAAATGTCACTCTTAGCCGGATGCCCAGACCAGTCAATAAGAAGACGCGATCTGGGAGCTGCCTGGCGCATCTGCAAGCGGCCGGGCGGCGCCCGGCTGGAAATCAGGCTGGCGGACATGACAAGGGGCGTGGATAGTCGAACAGGCAGGCTAAGCAGACGGGAGGACCACGGATGGCGGACGGTCGAGGCGCGGGTTGTTTGGAAGGTATGAGTGAAAGGAGCCTGAAGGAAGATGATTGTTCCAGTGGATGAAGGAGGCACCCGGATCGGATGAGAAGCCGCCAAGGAATTGCTAGCGCCAGCGGCCGAGGAGCTCGGATGGGTGGCTATCCGGTCGAGCCGGCTGGGTACAATGTACCATTCGGACTGGTACCAGATGGGTTCGGTGTACCGGCCGGGTTGGTACCATCGGGGGTTGGTGTACCGGCCGGGCGGGTACACAAAGTCGGAGTTAGCCGGGTTGCGTTGGGTAAGGTACATGACTGGTCAGACGTGTTATTTGAGGTAGGTTACACAAAGGGAGTATTGGACATAGGATAAATCAGTATACGTTTCGCTTTCTTAGACGCAAGTCGCTTTCATTGGTTCACGGCAGAGGGCTAACAAGGTCCCCTCTTGCTGTTATTTGTTTGCCCGGGGAAGGTTAAGTTAACCCACCGGAAGTCCCCTGACCGGGAGTCGCGGCGACTTCGTATACTCACCTCAAGTCGCCCGTGTTTTGAACACGGTATTAGGTATTGGGAAGTGGTGACATTTTGGCCTTCTGTGGAAGAGTGTGGAGTTATATCTACCTTACATACACATTTGGATTTCCCCTTCATTGTTATTGGTTTAGCTGGCCGATTGATTATTCTCGGTCCAGCCGGCACTATACAAACTTCAAGTGTCTTATTGGTTTAGCTGGCCGACCGACTATTCTCGGCCCAGCCGGCACTATACAAAGTTCAAGTGTATTGCCAGACGAGCTCCCCGGTGACGATTTCCGCCCAGGAGCTACCCCTAGTCCTAACCCTCATCTCCCTATTGAACGGATTTACACTTTTCGCCCTAGGGTCCACCAGGAGAGCAAACCACCCAGTACTGACGGGTACACAAGGTGAGCTTTCAACATGCAACATTCGAGCAGTCACGATCAAGCGGATGGAAGTGACCGATCTAGCCGGCCGGATGCCGGATCGGATCATGACTCGGATGGACGGAGTACCCCTCCGATAGTCAGTCGTCTGGGACCCCCGTGGGTGTTCGCGTCTCAGGAAGATTTTCTGAGAGCGACTACACCACAGAAGTATGTCTCGGAGCATCTATCCAAACTACGACAACGTTGCGACAGACAAACAGTAGAGCCTGCGATTGGAGTGCACCAAGACGACGAGGTGTTTGTCACAGCAGA
>MIQA02019181.1:0-22208 GCA_001887855.2 Sclerospora graminicola
TCTTCAGATCAAACAACTCGTTCGGATCAAACACGCCGGTGTTGATGCCGGTTGTTTAAGTTGGTCGAATAGTCCTCTAATGAGGGACACGTGGCCGTCTGAGAGAGTTGGGGGAGAGACGGGACCTTTCAATCCGCCTATGATCTTCGGCCGTATTATTTTTAGTACCTTATCCGTCCGCAAGAATTGCCCCAACTCGTGAAGATGGAAAGCACGCTCCAAGTCGACATCCGTCGATAGGCCGTCCTGCTTCACTTCTTCCTCTTCGAATCGCGGTTTGCCTTTGTAAGTCGAATAGTCCAATTCCTGCCAATCCGGTTTCTTTAGGGGTAGGGGGGCCAGATCGCGACTTGGTCCCGATCCGGCCGGCTTCCCACTCCGGTCGTATCCGACTTCCGTTTTTTCTTCCTTTATCTTTTCTTTTATATCCAAAATATGCATTCGTTCGTTAGGATCATGGTCGGAACCATGATCCTTCCTCGGACTATGGTGACTTGCACCATAGTCCGATCCGGCTCCATCCGTGTAGCGGCCGGCACTGCCGTAGGTAGTACCATAATCCGCCCCCGGCGGAGCCTCTAGGGGAGTAACTTCTTCTTTAATGTCAACCTCGAACTCCCCCGATCCGAGGCGACCATCGCATCCTTCCATCTTCAGCAGCATTGGGGGCGATATGCCTTCCCCCAATGCACCCGACACAACATCGTCAACAAATTTGACAGCTTTAGGTCTTTCGCCCGCTAGGGACTCGCGGTGATATCCAGGGTCACCAAGAGATCCGGGCACGCGCACCATTGTGGTGTAGTCGCTCTCAGAAAATCCTCCTGAGACGCGAACACCCACGGGGGTCCCAGACGACTGACTACCGGAGGGGGTACTCCGTCCATCCGAGTCATGATCCGATCCGGCTCGAGGCCGGCTGGATCGGTCGCTTCCATCCGCTTGATCGCGACTGCTCGAATGTTGCATGTTTAAAGCTCACCTTGTGTACCCGTCAGTACTGGGTGGTTAGCTCTCTTGATGGACCCTAGGGCGAAAAGTGTAAATCCGTCCAATAGGGAGATGAAGTGTAGGACTAGGGTAGCTCCTGGGCGGAAATCGTCACCGGGAAGCTCGTTGGGTAATATACTTGAACTTTGTATAGTGCCGGCTGGGCCGAGAATAGTCGATCGGCCAGCTAAACCAATAGGACACTTGAAGTTTGTATAGTACCGGCTGGACCGAAAATAATCGATCGGCCAGCTAAACCAATAACAATGAAGGGCGAATCCAAATGTGTATCCACAGAAGGCCAAATGTCACCACTTCCCAATACTTAATACCGTGTTCAAAACACGGGCGACTTGAGGTGAGTATACGAAGTCGCCGCGACTCCCGGTCAGGGACTTCCGGTGGGTTAACTTAACCTTCCCGGGCAAACCAATAACAGCAAGAGGGGACCTTGTTAGCCCTCTGCCGTGAACCAATAAAAGCGACTTGTGTCTAAAAAAGCGAAACGTATACTGATTTATCCTATGTCCAATACTCCCTTTGTGTAACCTACCTCAAATAACACGCCTGACCAGTCATGTACCTTACCCACGCAACCCGGCTAACTCCGACTCTGTGTACCGGTACGGCCGGTACACCAACCCCAAATGGTACCAACCCGGCCGGTACACTAAACCCATATGGTACCAGTCCGAATGGTACATTGTACCCGACCGGCTCGGCCGGATAGCCACCCATCCGCGCCCCTCGGCCGCTGACGCAAGCAGTCCCTTGGCAGCCCTTCCTACGATCCCGGTGCATACTCTTTCCACTAGAACAATCCTCTTCTTCCGGGCTCCTTCCACTCCATCCTTACGAACAGTCCGCCATCTTGGCCGTCCGCCATCCGCGCCTCGGCCGTCCAACCTCCATAGTCCTTCCGTCTGCTCAGCTCATTCATCCGACTATCCTCGCCCGCCGACTTGGTTTCCAGCCAGGCACCGCCCGACCGCCTACCAGGGTGCCGGGCAGTCCCAAATTACATCTTTTTCCTGGCCGGTCTGGGCATCCGGCTTAGGGTAACATTTTGGCCAATCCGGTGCGAGCATCCATCATCACTAGTCCGTTAACTTCTGGAGCACTTCACCACACTAACTGATAACTGGAATTTCTTTCTGAAGCATTGTGCTCATACATGACAGCGTTTCGTTGTGCCCCACGCTTGGGAGCTTACAGTATCCCCAGTTATGAGCCACTTGACGCAACTCAGACAAATATGATTTGAATTGCTTTATCGATTCTTTGGCAGAAATTTTGTCGTAGCCTCTCCCCAAGCCTAATAATGTTTGTTTACGAATGTCATGGAGGAATTTGATATCGAAGTCAATGAAGGCCCGCGCAATGCACCCTCATTTTATTGCCGTGGCTAAACCTTCAATTAAGGTAGACGAGCAGCTGTCGAGTTGTGATGATACAAATGCCCGATCCACGGCATTAACCTGACGGTTGCCTGTGACAGGTGTTGAAACTCTTGCATCCCCATGATATCAACGGCTTGTGTGATGCTATCTATTTTGTTAATATCTTTTTCCATCCCTGGAAGGTTTTGGCTTGGGATGACTCGTCCATGTGATAATGTAATACCGATCATCAACTGCTTAGCTTTATCGTTGTTCATATTTTCCTTGATGAGGTAGTCGGTGTTTGAGTCGTTGTTTGAGCGCAACGCCGAAGTTACCTGTTGCAGTTAAATTTTTCTCTTTTCTATTTCGATGTGAGCTATGTGATGCTCCGTCAGAGGTTGAGGGCCCTGTCATCTCAATTCCGTTAACACAATACTGCGTCTGCTGTGGTAGTGTTCGATGGAGTAGTAGTAGTAAAATGTAGTCTAATTGATCTTAACCATTATATACTTTGAACATATGAAGTCTAGAATGCAATCTAGGCTAATTTATCATGGATGTCGGGTTCTTGCTCAACAAACCTTGTTTTACATGGTCCTGGCTTCTGAAGACGTGATCCGGGGCTGGGTTCTTGATCAAATACGCACTTTAAACTCCTTTGCCGTCGAATCCCCTCTTCTCTCTCAACGCTCCCTTAAAAAACTACGTGGTCCCGGAGTAGACACAGCCACGCCGTCACACATCCTCATAATCCTTTCCAGAGTCGTTTACTCGATGTATCAACAGCATTAGGCATACGCAAGTCTAGGCATGGTGGCCCCGCAGGCACATCCTCATCCCCTAGCATCCTTCCTTCTTTAGCCATGGCGAATTGCTTATTTAATGCGTGGTGTGGTAGTCTCAAAAGCACTGCTACACCCCGTAGCATTTCTCCTGGCTTTCTTTCCTCTTTAGCAATGTTAAATTGCAAGCTTAAACCTAGGTGTGGTGGCCCCGCAGGCTATTCCCACACCCGAACGTTCCCCCCTGGTTAGCAACTTTGGTTTGCATAGGTTTCCCAGGTGTGAAGATCATACATGCCCTTCCACACCCCCAAACGCTTCTCCCTTGTTAGCAACGTCTAGCGTTTTTAATCCTGGGTGAGGTGGCCCCACAGGTAGTTGTGGTCGCCACCACCTCTCCGTTGTCGTGAGAACTGACTCGATGTGAGCACAGCCATGTTTGTCCTGAGCAGAGTCCACCGCCCCACGTTTAGCTGCGGACGGTCAACTCGCTTGCCCGTGTCGGCATAGAGTGTTTTGGTCTGGAAGGGGGGGCCTGGCCTCATGCCCAGGCCGTTCGTCCTTGTGATTATGTCGCTCCTTGTTTCCGTCCGGATCCTTCCCATTCTTGTTGGGTGAGGGCTTGACGGTAAATTCGAAACTGTGTTCGGTGAAGTATCTAGAGCAACTGCTCTTGAAATAGTCATTTCTTTCCTTTCGTGATTTCTAGTTCCACCCACGTGTCCAATTGTTCTCCTGTGTGTGTCCAGATTTCACACTCTGCTTTGATACCTCTTGTTTGATTGCGACTAGTTGTTCGGATATAGGGATAGGCGCATCATTTGAACCAGTGTGCTTTATCTTGCCCCCTTCCTACCCTTTTGCTTCCTTTACCTCGTCGGTTGATTCGGGGCTGTCGGACTGGGATGATATTGCCTGTTGTTGTTGCTTCTGTAAATCTAATTTATTTGCTTCCCGGCGTTCTGCCATAATTTTGAAAGTTGGTTCCGGCAAAGTTACTTGCTTGAGTTCCACTTGTGTAATTAATATACAATCTTCCTGTTGAAGTGCTGAAAATGCCGCTGTGCGTTGACGCATTGGATGGCCCAACGCCCCACAGTGAAGACATTGACGTCTGCCTTTCATATCTGGGTGTTCGACCACTACTATACGATTGAGCCACGAAATTCGCAATACTCCTTGTAGCGCCGGAGGGCATGAATCAGCTTGAAATGTGTGCTCCCATGCTGTTGAATTCTCTAAGAATGGGCCCCCTCTATCAAGGTCATCCACTTGAAAAGTGTCACAAATTACATTGTGAAGACCACCGTAAAACTTGGTTAGGTCTATGGTCCGAAAAATATTTCTCAAAATACAGGAGTAGTAGGCGTGACGCCCGCATCTTCCACCGTTGGCACCAACTTGTTGGTCCCATGCGGTTCATTGTTGTTGAAGTTTGTTTTGTGTAGATTTCTTAATATATTTTCAAATCGTACTTGATCTCTTCAAAATTTTCAGCCGTTTCCCGAGTTATATAGAGTGTCGTTTGCTGCATTGTAGCTAATTGTTTTAATTTAACTTGAGCTATCATGTTCCACAGCTCCACTGTGCCGGTCCCTCTTGCCGTAGCCGCAGTGGTTATGCTATCTCAAAATCCTCTTTGTATTAAGAAATGCTTCCTTGATATGGCTTTCACCCTTAAGGTCTAAGACCAGGCATCCCTCTACTTGTGCGATCTGGAGCTTGGCTGCAAAAATCAATTTGATTCTTAATCGGCCAAATAGTCTGTACTAGGCGAACTTGTTCTCCAAAGAACATGATGTGTTTGATGAATTAGGGTAGTTACCGTACCAAAATATTGTCTTCCACTAATCTCTGTACTATTTGCCATTCCTCTTTGCTTCCTTCTCGGCATTGGACCGGTGCATATTTGCCATAGTCACGTTCGCAAATGTTTGTTAGGGTCCGTCTGGTTGGCCAAAAATCCGCTGGATTTCACTGGATTTGCAAAAAATACACTGTCTCGGAGCAAACACTGTTTCACCCGAGTTGGGTGTGCTGTCTGGTTCGCCAACCATCTGTTTTTCAAACGCTGTTTTGGCCTCCATCTGCTGTTTCCGCGATACGAGGTCAGAGTCGTATTTCGAAACAGTGGATTATTTTTACGGTATGCTGTAGTCGATAGCGAATAGGAAACTGATGTATTTTGAAGTTAAGAGTAAAATATATACTAAATCTTCCTTATTCGTGACAGAGTACTTGAATATAATTAGTGCTTCTGCAAGGTACATTCTATCGGCGGCATGATCGTCGGCTTCGACACGAGTACCGCGCCGACCACGGCGTCATCGTCGTCTGGTCTTCTCGAGGATCATTTGTTTATGATTGTTTTTGAAATGGTGTACTTTTTTGCGCTGACAGATGCGTTTGATCGTCTTGGGATAGTGATTAATGTACCGGTACATAACTTATAAAATATTAATAGCACTTTCTAATTCTGCGTAAGTGGTGCGCAAGACGCAATGTTATGTCTGAGAATGCACTTAAAAGTATAGGAAAGGTACCAGAGGTAGATAGATAACTAAGTTAACAAATATTTATAATGAATTAAAATGCTACGGCTCTTTCATAGCTACTCAATGGCTTGGCTCATCATTACTAACTACAGCTGTACCTATCTTGTATTGTCGTAAACGTGAAACAGCCAAATTAAAATCATGGATAGTGTTACCAGACAGCGACGATAATTTAAAACAGTGTTTGATCGTGAACGCTGTTTTGATCCAATCCAGTGGATCGGTAGAAACCAGCGTATGCAAACAGAAAATCCAAGATTTTACCAGACGGACCCCTTAATTTCTCAATTTCTTCTGCTGTGTGTGGTAAAGCGATCAGAAAATGTTGAGAGTGATGTGGACCACACATGGCCGTTGATTGGTGACGATGGAACACCCATCAACATGAGACAGTTGATGGGTGGGAAAGGCCGATCGCATATACGACGAAAAGGTGGCGGACAACGGATATTCGCGATGTGAAGAGATCAGCCAAGTACTGTTACTACGCCCAGTCCCAGACATTGATGGAACGGTGGAGATCACGATCGCGATCGTGATCACGTTTACTAAGTGGAGTTCCCGTGGATGTATAACGAGTTGGAATTGCAGCGACTGGTGACATGACGCATCGGAGGCAGTCACCTAACCGATCTATGAACAGTGCAGCTGGTGAAGTTGATTATGACACGAAGTTTCGGCCCGATTGGCCTAGCCAACTAACTTTGTCCCCAGAGATACGCAGATCAGACATGAAATGGAATGAAGCACGTGGAATGGAAGTTGTGTGAATAATGCCAAGTCCGGACAAATGATGATCACCGATGGATTCGTCCAGGGAAGATGCGGAAAGTCCCGATCAGGATCGATCGGTTGAATCAGTGTGATCTTGTTACCCCGACAAGGGGTAAAGGTCGATGATATGGCCGAGGGAATGCGCGAAGTCAGTGTAATGGTAGCCAAGAGAGTTTGCGAAGTGATCGAGGGCTGATCGCCCTGATCACTACCTGATCACTCGGCTGATCGCGGTGATGATCGCGATCGGGGCTGATCAGCCCCAAATCTGCGCCCAGACGCAAAGGCAGGTGAAGTTCTCGGTTAAACTGGGCTGGATATGAAGTGAACAAGTGTCAGAAGTGCAGATCTCAAGCGTTTATCAAGTTGTTTATCGAAGATCGGGATGGTTGAAGATCGTTATAGAAGTCCAGCCGTGATCAGGGCAGAAGTGGTACAGATCAGCTTGAAGGTGCAGCCAGGATGGGTAAGGTGGCACTGTACAACCGTGCAACGAAGTGAATAGGGTCGAAGTACAGATCAGGCACGTGAGTTGGTGTATGGTACACAGGTATAGGGTAATTGCATATATAATAACAGGTTTTGATTTTCCCCCTAAGCAAAGAGTCGCTCCACCACGTGTTGCGGTCATTGGGAGCACAGGGTTGACTAGTCCCCTCTTGCTCAACTAATTCCCGGTTAAGACGCGCTTAGACGCATTTTGGCTTACCGGAAGACCCCCGACGGGTTTGTTTAGGTGATCAAGCCTCACCGCCCACGCGCACGTGTTTAGAACACGTCAATAATATTGGAAAAGGTTTTGTGGAGATAACGTTTGTGGATTACTGTGGAAGATCGTGGTTTGATCGCGTTTTCTTGGTTCCTTATTATCTCTCTCTCATTGGCTGGCCTGATCGGACGAACTTTCCCGATCAGTGCCTAGATACTGCTTAAGTATCGACCCCAACCCGTTCTCCGGTGAAGATTTCCACCCGAGGACACACCCCGTCTCGAGAAGGTCATCCCCTCCGACCTGATCAAGATCATCGTTTTCGTCACCGAGTCCACCTGAGTGAGTGTAACCACCCCCGATCAACGGGTACACAAGGTGAGATGAAGTTGAACATAGATCCTGACGTGCATGACGACCGGCCAGATGACCGGGAGGATCAGATCAGTTACCATAATGGTGATTCATCTGATTCTGATGCTGATCAGGATCGACGGAGTACCCCCTCCGGTAGTTGGTCGTCCGGGCCAGTGGGTATCCGGATTACGCCCAAGACATCGGTCATGGATTTGGAAATCGGCTCCACCACATGTGTATACCGCTTTCTTGAAGAGGAAAGATTTATAAAAGACCTCCTGCCTAGTAGGTTGATCCTTGCCGCCTTTGACTTTCATAGCGCATCCTGAAAGAGGCGGGGAAGCGTTATTCGCTCCCTTAACACTTTCTTGTCCCAGTAAATTCCACAGGATGGTCTAGAATTGCTGGCTGGAAGTCTGCGCATTCATAGCCGCTCCAATGACCCTTTGTTTCCAGACGGCCAAATTCTTGTTGCTCTTGATCACAATGGCTTCAAAGACGTCAATAAGTCATTCAATTTGTTTAGTTTTCAAGACTGGAAGTCTTTTCGCTATTCGCGAGATCGGTCCCCTGGCTTTAACATAAATCTTCGAGAAAAGTTCCTGCACTAAATCCGTCTATGCTTGCACCCTTGGTTTAGACTTTGGAGCCTGTCGTTATCCTGTAGTTAATAACACTGACCATTTGGTTTTCAGTATACTCTGCTGAGGTGATTCGTTCAGACGGCTCCGCTTTGTCTCCTTCCGACTGAACATCCAGCCCAAGCTCCACATTTTTGCCCCCCCCTTTATATTTACTTCTGTATTTTTTTTAGTTTCCACCGGTAAACTCGGTTCTAATACCGGTTCTGGATCCTGCTGATCCAGTACTGACTCTGGGGAGTCGGGAACTATTACCTCCGGTTTCTTCGCGGTAGAGGCATTGCAGACTGTAAGAGACTCTTTACTATCTCTATCGGAGTCGATAGATGGATGGCTGGGCCCGGGCCCTGGGTCATCCTTGCTCGAATTTTTGTTCGCAGTAAGACTTTGGTTTGGTGGTAGCCTGATATATGCTCAACCGTCGTTTGGTTGGAGCAAAATTCCGGACTGAGATAAAAACTCTCAATTATCTAAAATAAATTAGGGGCCCTGATAGCTGGACCACACCCTTTTGATAAATGGACCACACCGACCAATCAGAAGTATTCAACACTAGGAACGTTTTGACTACACAGTTCAACTGCTATATTATAATAGGGCGTTGAAACGGCCCGCTTTGACTCGTTTCAGGGCGCTGAGGACCAAGTGATGCTTGTGCTGGTACATTTGTTCTACTAAGTTATATTTTGAAAATATACGAGAAACAGATAAACCTAACGTCATATTGGGATTTATAGAATGTAGCAAAATCTTCACCAGCTGAACGTGCAGGTCTACGAGCAGCTCTGATTAGCTATTGGGTACGGCAGAACGCGCGTTTACGGATACAGATGACCTGCACGATGAGATTTTGGACGCAATTGACGGATCGTTTTAATGTTATGTGTACAAGTACGTGGTATAGTTTTTGTTTTCTTGAAAAAGATTTATATAAAATATGACTTTTTCTATTTTTTTCGTGTCGCTCTCTTGACGATCAAGTGCGCATTGTATCAATTGTACCGACCAAGCGATGGAGAGGGGATGGTGTTTTAGGCGCCGAGATTGGTCATGGCTACCTTCGTTGATGTGTTGGAATTCAGTGGGTACCTCGGCGGGTTTTGTCAAGCTTTCGAAAGATGCCAAGGTTGCCACCGATGCTATCTGTAAGCTAAGCTTTTTTCTGACTTTTTCGTGAAACGAGTTTTAAAATATCTAATGAAACGCTTTTCAGTAAAGCCACTGCGACATCACGAGGATAGCCGCGACGTTTAGTACGAAGGATAATGGCAGATTGCAACATGATGGAAGAAACTCATCACACGATTCCTTCAACAAGTGTAGAAAATCAGTTGACTATTGACTAGCAATCCAACGAAGAAGGGGTACCGGGGGCGAATTCGAACGAGATAGAGATTATGTTACCAGGAAAGCCCCGTACACATCGCGCACGGATCTGCAGTTTCCTATCTCGAGTGTGGCTGTTCATGCTGAGCCATGATGAGCGAATAGAAGAAACATGATATATCAAAGAAAAGAAGTAGAAGTAAGAATAAATTTTCTGTTTCGCTGTGAAACGCAAAAAACAAAATTGTTGCTCGTTGAGGGTACACTTTACAGTTAGTATTTTCTAAATAGCATTCGTGTCGGAGGTGTCGACTATATTGCGATATGAATCGGTTCACACCGCGTGAAGTTGCGATGCATAACGTAGAACTTGACAGTCTACCGGTAGTTCTACGTTATGTATCGCAAAAATATGGCAACTACTACTTCGAAGTATATTATATAACGTATTGCAACAGATTATGAGCAACATCAGTTTATGAGCGCAAAAAACGAGATTGGCCAATCATCATTCTCCATAATAAATCGCAACTGATGATTGGTGGGATTTTTGACGCAGCAGTTTATGGCGCTTTTGACGAAAATAATTTCAAATTAATGTGTATTTGAGATACGACGGAGATGAGAACGAGACTGCTGTGCCTGTGCACGAGTAAACTGATCGACGGTGACGCATCAATACCTTGCGAGTCAGCCTCTCTTCGTCTTTGTACCGACCAGAGCCTTCACTGCAGTCACGGATAATTGAGCCCTCTCTTTCTTCCGTATCCTCATCACACCCCTCTAATTCTTCAACCTCGTCGTCCTTAACCACGTCAATCTCATCTCGCTTCGCCTGCGTCCTTTTCGCCTTCATCTTGTAAAAGTACGATCTTGAACGTGTAAATTTGTGAAAGTCATTTACCCCCTCATAGAGCCGAAGTGCACGAAAGAACTCGGCGACAGCTCCATCCGTGTCAAGCTTAGCTCCGTCCGATCCAATGACGCTGTCTTGCAAGAATGAGAGTGGTATTAGATATTCATATTCGCGTAGAACGCAATTTTTTCGTGCAGAAAAGCGTTTATTCACACGAGTAGAACACGCGTATTTTTTCGGTAGCGTAGCATTTAGCGCCTCTGCAAGACCCTTAACTCGACCGGTTGAGCTGTCCACCTTGTTCTCCTCATCAATTAGTAGCTTCCCAGAAAGCTGCAGCAAGAAGAAGATATGTATCCTTAGTCTTTATTCCGTAAATATTCACATTCATTTACAGAGACGAGCGAACGCACCACGATGCAACCCGTACGGCACCTGGAAATTGGTTTTCTTGACAGAAGTCTTACATAGCAACAATTGCAGGATTTTTACATCATCTGAGCAGCTGATTGTAGAGTGAAAATTCTCGGACACGTCGCGACGTAGCTTTTTAACGTCCTTGTTTCTAAGCAGAAAATTGCCACTCACCTTTGCAAGCTTAGCAAACATATCATTGCCAAAATTATTTGGTTTTTCCTTCTTCAAACCCTTCGCCTTCCCTATTGGTCGCAACAACTTCAAGCAGCCCAATCGCGAAAACCTAAACAGCGAGAAACAAAATCAAACCTTGTTTCGAGAGTGAAGAAAGCACAAAAATTATTCTTACCGAAGAATTGGCAGCTTTTTTATTCTTTATTTCCCTCCGATACAGGGTCGGAAACAGCAAAAATTGCTAAAAATGTACAACAACCATAGCTCAATTGGTTATTAGTCACCAACTGCAAACCAAGCAAGGAAGGCGTGCCACCGGAAAAAGTAAATTAAAAGTACGTTTGCTGAGCAAAAAGTATGACAAGCGTAAAAGGACATCCAAAACCAGCGAAGTAAGCCCTTCACCAAGTCAACACCGGAAACACGTGCTTCTTCTTGGTTACTCTCATTGTTTCATATCTAAAGGGAAAAACACGAACAAAAAACACAATCATCAGCAAACAATACAATTACATCGAGACATGCAAATAGTTACCAGCAATTTATGTGCCGAGGCATCACGGTAGAAAACAATTATAAAAACGAAAAAATATCATGTTTTTTGTCTCGTCTGTGCAAAATTGATTCAAATAATGGACCACCTTGCAAATAGTGGCCCCGCCCATAAACTGATGTCGGAAATAACCGGATTTCAGAGTTTGAACCGCTCTAGAGAAAAATGACGTGATTGGCTAAGGTTTTCGATTATTCCATCTTCTGGGCACGTAAATCGGCTTTTCATTGGTGTTTTAACCGTCCAAATCCATGCATTCTGTATGAAATTATCGTGAAAAAGCTAAGACACCAAATTTGCGCTCATAATCTGATGCAGTACGTTAATTCACATTTTTGTTTATTGTTTACAGTCACCACGCTGTCGTAGAAAAAAATCAATAGTTAGACTACATAGCATTAGTTAATACTAGTGGCAGTGTAGCATACTTCTGACTGGTCAGATCTGGGGGGGGGTCCATTTATCAAAATGGTGTGGTCCAGCTATCAGTGGCCTAAATTAAATATAGGAGGCAAATTATTACCTAATTGCATTGCAATTAACAGGGGTCTGAATTAATACTAATTATGGGTACACAAAAAAGGGTACATGGTCCTACCTCAGTTGTTGTAAACTACTTTAGGTAGTTTACAACATGCCCTCTGTTATGGGTCTTGGGCGCAATGCGCGAGGCACTGGAGCTGTGAATGGTGCCATGTTAGCGATGTTTCCTCAGCCCCCCAAAATGCTCTGTTTAAATCGTCATCCTGCATCCATTTTGACGCAGAAAGCTGATTTTTTAATCTAATCAGAACGCTCAAAGATTTTCTGACGAATGGGTACCCCCTCCTTGTACCACAAAGCAGGTACAATGTACCGTAGTGCACAAAGCACCATGAGCTACATTTGCAGCCACAAGAAACGCCCAAAAGCGCTCACGCTCCCATGTAGATGGACTTTCAAGTGCCTAAAGCTCCGGTCCATAAGTATGACAAAATGTGTTGGTGTTTCAAATGAGATCTTAATTCCTGTAGTTGAAATCTGCTGCTAAGTAAAAGTAGTGTATTTTATTTCAAGTTTGATGACCTGATCTGCACGCAAATAATTTCGTAGATAAATATGTAAAAAGAGATGATCGTCATGCCGCGGATTACCGTGATTTTAAGCTACTCGGGACACGATAGTATTTGATGTCGAAGATCGAGAATAGGACAGCTTGGCTAGGAGCTTTGGACCCTTAGAAATCTTTTCGCGTGGGAGCATGAGCGTTTTTGAATCGTTTCTAAGTTCTTTTTGCAAGTACATAAATTCATTACGGTACATTGTACCTGTGTTATGGTACGGAGGGGGGTGCGAATAACATCTCCCGTACATTAACTAGGTACAGTCCCGATTTTGTCAAGCAGACCCCCTAACGAGCCACGTCAGGAGGATCCGGACTACCCCGCGAAGAGTACACGAGTACAAAGCAAAACTGATGAACCCATTGGGCAACAGCCCGGCAGTAGACAGAAAACCCCCGGATAAGGAACCGGGGGAAATAGCGGAACCACCCATCATACCGGTCAAGCACGAGACCATGGTAGACGAGATAGTTCCGGAATCGCAATTAAGCGAAGAGATGATGAGTGAGGAAGTGAGTGATCAGGATAGTCCTATGGATGCTTCTGACAATCACGAGAAGACACTTAAAGGAGAGGTAGAGGACAGAGTAACGACCATTGTAGAAGTGGAGAACACTAATATAACTCGGGAGGGAACTCCTCTACAAGAAAGCAAGGAAGCGGAAAAGGAGGAAGGCGGCCAGGAGGAGCAACCGGTAACCGATCATCAGGAAAAAGAAGTTAAGAGACCTAATACTCCTGAAGAGCTAGCGGAGGCTCTCCGTCAGGTTTTGACGGACGCGGCTCAAAGAAAACCCCGACAACAAACCTGGCTAGATCTTACCCAGGAGCTCTTTAATGCGATCTATAAGCAACCAAAAATTAGCCACCGGAATAACGCAAAAAAACCAGATAAGTGGCCAATTTTATCAAGGGTAGAAAAGGAACGGCTGGTTGATCTATTTGAGTTACTGGTAGTGACCCACAAGCTCAACTGGCTTGTGTGGAAGCAGAAAACGATTGACGCCTGTTACTTAGCCAGGAAATCGAACCAGACGTTAGAGACCACGCTAGCGAAAACAATTGGGACCTGTCAGGTAGAAGTGGCAGTTAAGGGGCAAAACGTACTTCAAGGATGGTTATCAAAAGTGAAAGGGGAGATAACGGCACCACGAGTAGCAAGAACGAGTCAAGGAGTCTTTAAATTCAATCCGGCAATCTACTCTCCAGAACAAGCACAAACTCTACTACAAGTATGTCGAAAGGAGTGGCAAGGGCGAAAAGGAAAAAACTTTCGAGATGGGAGTGCAGAAGAGTGGCAGATCGTCCAAGGCTTAGCAGAAGGTACGATTTTATCGCGGACACTTCCTCAATTCTTGCGACAGATCATGACGTCAGACGACCGGCTCCGTTTACTTACAACGATACGAGTACAAGTTGAGGGCTGTCTAACAATGGATTTGACAGGGGAAGGAAGGATTAAGAAGGCTTTTCAGAGTACGAAGAGTATCCAGGAAAGCATTGCCATGGCGGCAACGGCAAGGGGAGCGGACAACAAACGTTTGTGGGAAATGCTAGCAGACGTGAAGGCGATCCGATATTCGCCATCACAACATTGTTTAAATTTTGCCTTTTTAACGAGAGCAGTTGCTAAGAGACATGCAGATGTACAAGTTCCGTATCACAAATCTATCCACAGATTGCGGAATGTACACGTCCAAGAACCAAAAGATAAACCGGTATGGGAGCGCCAGGACCATGGACCAAGTAATGGTGGGGGGTTCAATACGGATTACGTCATCACGGTGCGAAATATTACAAGTAACATCGACATCTTGAAGTTCCACGGCTTTCTAAAATCTATCATTCCAGTCGAATTCTTCTTTGAAGAACTGGACAAAGGGGGCCCACTGTCAGCGACCTCACTTGATTGGAACATTGTAGTCGAAGCAGGAGGATGCCCAAAAGCATTGGGAGAGGTACGTCGTATAGTTTGGTGCGGTACGACTCTAACTTTGGAGCACCCAGGTTCGAGAGGAAGCAAGCACTGTCTGCGATGTGGCGAAACCGGTCATCAAATACGCGGGTGTACCGTCACACAACACAAGCTTATTTCGGAGCATTGTATTGTGGTAGCGGTAGAGAAAGTAGAAGCAATTGATGTGCCGGAGCCGACGTTCACGAGCATGGAAGCGCTTCGAAAGGAGGTGAGGTCGAACTGCGAAGCGTACGACCAAAAACGAAGCAAGAGGATCGGTAAAGACGAGCAACAGGAAACGGGACAGGAGCAGCCAGAAGACCCTGAGGCGAAAGAGGGGAGCACCCCCGGAGAGCAAACAGCGGGGAGTAAACGTGCTAAAAAGGAAAATGCGAGTGACCAAGGAAGGGAAGGATCCCAAGGAGAAGACACGAATGAATGGACCACAGTCGTGAGAGCATCAAAAGGCCAACCTGGGCGAAAAGACGGGACGACTATAGGCGCACATGTTAACAACAATCTGATTCATGAACAGAAAAAAGACAAAGACAAGGGGGTCAATGAGATCAGCCAGGAAGTAGGTAACGGAAGTAGCAACAAGCAACACGACAAAGGGGCCGGGGCCAAGAGCGAGTCAAACTCAGTAAAAGGCGAACAGCCAGAGGAGGAACCATCCTCAACTGAGGACAATATTCAAAACGGACAGGGGAAAGACGCGGTACGGACAAAACCGGCCAAACCAACTCCAAAGGACAGACAACGCGAAAACACCAACTTGCTAGTTGTAGAGGCACAAACTAAGCGGAGATTGGCGGAAATTTATGCCACCATACAGGACAGGGAAGGACCCGTTGATCTATTCCCATGGGAGCAATATCAGCTACCGACTGAGACGGAGATACACTTTATGGATGCTCTCATCGCTATGGGACTTCAGAGCGTTCCTACACCACCAACAGGCAACTGTCAAGTGTACGGATTAATACAAGCGTTCTTCAACTCGGCGATGGTACACTGGCCTGAACTGTTAGAACAAGCGGCTACGGCATTAAAGAAGGGTTGTACAGCACGTGGACTAATGGATTTTGCTCAAAAATTCCCACCAGGTATAAGAAAGCAGACACTGCGAAGTCTCGGACGTGGCTATGACCGAATATCAGCCAAACAATCGGAGACAGCATTCAAGGAGTATTTGGAGGAGTTCGCCAACAGCCCATCAGGGCTACAAGATACGGTAAGTAAGAAGGCATGGGGCAGTAATGATACACTGTCATGTATAGGAACACTTCTCCAGCGGGAGATCATAGTTCTAAGTAAAGATCCAGTCAACGGAAAAGCCGGGGCGATTCATTACATTCCGGAAACAAGACTGCATCAACGTAAACAATACGCTACCTGCGGAGAATTTCCGATGTCTCTCAGTAGCTGCGTGCAACTGGTAAGACAGAGAAAAGAGGCGGCAACACAAGATGGCACCGAGCTACCTTTGATGTTACACTACGAGAATGAACACTACCATGCATATATCCATGGGTGGAGAGGGCGTCCGTCTCAAAGGACAAACACGGAGGAGCAGCAGGACATTGAAATGGGTGATGAAGAACGCATAGAGACCCAGGGGATCACTACATCTCAGGAACACCCCTCCAAGGGACTAGGTAGCAGTGCCTCCCACAAAGCGGCAGAAGGTAATTCACTTGTTATACACGAGACAGGGGAGAGGAACAAACAAGCCGAAAACAGGGAGGTTAGGTATGTTTACCATGCCCAGATAGACAGGCTCCTAGGGATGAAGGGTGCGACAGCCAGGACATTGATTAAGTTTTTAGTCGATACGGTGTCCTACTTACCGATCGAGGACCAAAAGCGGCTGCTTCAAGTAGACCTAACTGACGAAGCGGAACGTTGTTTCTTAGCGGATACGCTAGCCACGGATCAAAAGGTACTGTTAACTTGGTTTAACTTTACCAACAATATTCTGATGTTAGAAGAAGGACCGGACCAAGGAATGGAAGGGTTCTACATTTCCAGCCAAGAATCAGAGTATACACCGTCCATCAAATTCCCGGCTACCACACTGGCTTTAACTCAGCGAGGAGAACCAGATCCTAACGGGGATGAAAGCCGAATTGAAGATGCCGAGTTGAAGAGACCCTTGAAGAAGAGGACGATAACGGAATCATATGCATCTGAAGTAAGTCCACATAAGGAGGAGGAGGTTCCAGTCATCCGGGAATTGGTGGATGACTTCATAGCGACTGAGACAGCTGATACAACCATGGAAGAAGAGGTGGAGCCTAAGTCATGGGCTCATCTCTGGGATTCGATGGCGTCAGTGTGGGAGACCAAGTATTCAGTAGCCTTTCCAGTGGCCAATGCATCGCCGTCAACCTGGATAAAGGCAGCAAAGACGGACGGGGCAGCGTTAGTCCAACTGCTAACGACCTTCAACCGGCCTTTCAAACTACTGGAGCGCCTCAACGATGATACTCTTGTGGAGCTAACGAAACCCTGGTACCGAGAGTGCTGGAACCGACTAGTTCAAGAAGGCCAACAGAGGAAAACGGAAGGACTAAAGCCTGGGGACTTTAGCCAATGGGCTGAGCAAGTAGCAAGTGTAGCGGAGGAAACACAGAAAGACGCAATAAGGCAGAGTGGGCAAGCGTGGCGTAGATTACGTAAACACAAGTATGGAGGGGACCCGCTCTGGAAGTTGTGTGATCCACACAAGAAGACTTCTTTTTTAAGAATTTCGATGTGCGCACATATTTACGGGGTGCAAATTGCAGCGTCGATTGGCGAAGACCTGCTCCCGGGAGATGATATGTGGGTAAAGCTACGACGCCAAGTGGTAAGTACTCAACAATCGCCGGGTTTTAAAGTGTTGATCCGCAGACTGCTGAAGGATGATAAGAAGATTTGGAAGGAGATTGACTGCTTTCTCAAGTCTCAAAGCGCCGGGAACCAAGAAAGTTCCGGACACTCCCCGACAGACATGGCTAGGAGCACCCATTAACACTCTACTAAGGGCAACGCACAGACCGAAGCCGAAATTCGTGAGTTAATGGACACTATGGACGCGTACTGCACGGAAAAGGTAACAGAAGTGTGGGAATGGAATTCCCATAAACAATCATCAGACCGAGACTCGAAGATCATTTCAATCATTACCCAAAATGTGAGGGGTTTTCCAGTCGCATCAAGAGACAAATGGCTACAGGCTTGGAGAAACCTCCCAACCACAAAGAGACCGGTGTGCATCCTGCTACAAGAGACACACATCACGTCACAAAGAGAGGCGGACCAAGTGGCAGACATATGGGAGCGAATATGGGGGTACAGACAAACTGGTCCCAGGTTATCATTCTGGAGCATAAGCACTACGAGAAAAGGGGGGGTAGGGATCCTTACCTTCCCAGAAGCAGTGGGAAGCATTCAAGAATGGCAACAACCTTTATGGACTGCACGACAGATAGGAATCACTTTCGAAGATTGGAAGATTCTAAACGTTTACGCACCATCAGATACACCGACTAATCGAGCGTTATTTTATGTAGGGCTGCACAATTGGAAACTATCAGAAGAGCAAAAGGTAATTATAGCCGGAGATTTTAACTGTGTCGAATCGCCGCTGTTGGATAGGAAAGGACACACCCGAACGTTAGTAAGCTGGCGATCAGAATGTCCTGAATTATCTCGACTAGTGGAGACGTGTGACCTAATAGACGCCTCAACAGCTCAATATTCCTACTGGGATTTAGACAACTCACAAGTGGCGCCTGAGTATACGTTCTGGCGAGGAGAACGGGCAAGTAGAATTGACCGTTTTTATGTATCAGCGGAGAATTATGGGTGGATACAAGAAGTAACAGTTTCACATCCCGCGGGTCCTACGGATCATGAGCAAGTTGAATTAGTACTCAGTCAACCAGGGATGAGACACAGGACTCAGTCCAAAATCCAGCGCGTCAAGTATCCGATTAAACGATGGGGGAGTACCACACTACAGAATGAGATAAGTGATGAACACGAGAAGAAGCGACATTTAGCCGCAATAACAGCGGCAACTTGGGACAATCATTTGCAGGTTTGGGTAAAAGCAATCCAAACAGTGACGAAACGGGAAGCACAGCGACGCCGTAGAAAGGCACGCACTCTTCAACAGAGCCTGTACGGCACTTGTACCAATAGGACGCAGATGGGACTCATTTTTCAAAATGAACTTATGAGATCCACTCGATGGAGAAGGGGGCTCAAATTACGACGATCAGTTGATGGTGTGCGATGGCTTTTCCGCAGAACAGCTGTTTGGGAACGGAACCAAAAGGTCTCATCGATAATCGTTGACAATCAACCAGAGTCAAGACGAGAACTAAGTATTCCCGACAAGTTCGCAGTTGTGTGGCAGAGAATACTTGGAAGAAGTCACCGACGGACGGGCACGGTAAGAATGAGGGCTAACCTGACTGAATTCGTTCAATTCGACAATGTAGCAAAAGTTTCCAGTGTTGACAATGCACTTCTCATGGCTCCAATTTTGGAGGAGGAAATCAGCACGGCAATAAAGAAACTAGAACGAAGGAAAGCGGGAGGGCAAGATGGCCTGAACAACGACTTCTACAAGGATTTTCGAGAGGACCTCATGGATGATTTACTTATAGTGTATAATGACATTATGAGGGGAGGGAAACCACCCCAATCCGTCAAAGAAGCAATTGTGATTCCCCTTAGGAAGAAAGGAGATTCGCAAGACGCGATGGATTACAGACCGATCTCGCTTCTTCAAACCAGTTACAAGATCTTTGCTAAGGTTTTAGCAACGCGACTTCAGACCTTTTTAGGCAAATTGATCAGTGATTCCCAACAGGGCTTCGTAAGGGGGCGTAGGATGGACCGCTCCGTGATAATGATGATGAATGCGTTAGCAGATGCACGACCAGACACGGATATTAGACTAGAGGATAGTCGAGGAGTACTACTGCTGGATTTCGCCAAGGCGTATGATACAATAGACCGCGATTTCCTGATGGAGGTACTGGCCAGATTTGGCTTCTCACCGGAATTCATTTTCCTTATGAAACAATTACATGAAGGGACGATAGCAAGATTTTTAGTGAACGGCATGTTGTCAGAGCCCATTGATGTGAAATTCGGAATCAGACAAGGATGCCCGCTCGCCCCTCTTTTGTTCATATTGGCGGTGGAACCATTGGGATTGGCGTTGAAACAACACACCGGACTCGAAGGATTAACGATTACAGGAGGGGATGGATGCAACTATGAACACAGATTTTCCTCCTTTGTAGATGATTCGACAATTTTCTTTAGACATGGCCATCAAGCATTAGCGGCGATGAAGATCGTGAAGGAATTTGGACGGCTATCTGGTTTGCAAGTACAACCGCTAAATGCAAGTATATTTTCTTGGAGAGTATACCAGTTACGAAGGAGTGGTATGGTATACCGGTATTACAACCGGGAGAAACAACCCGGTACCTGGAATATCAAGTTGGAATTGGAGATACAGGGAGAGTAAACTGGGAGGACAGAATTCGGGCACTACAACGGCGGCTACTAACGGCGGCACAGTGCGGAACGTCAGTTATAGAGCGGGTAACACTATTCAACGCGATAGCAGTGCCGGCGATACTGTTCACAGCAAAAATTTTTGCCCCGCCACAAGAAGTGCTCCAGCGGTTAATTCACTTGCAAAAAAGGTTCATATGGAGAAGACAACTACAAGTGGAACCGAGCAGACACAAGATGTCTCCGGCGTTGCTGTATACCCCCAAAGCTGTTGGAGGACTCGGGCTAATTTCGCTACCGATTGCAATCCATACCTTACGGGTGAAAGAGGCGACTTTCTGGCTATTGGAACTGAAGGACAAATACTCGCAAGCATGGAGGAACTGGGGAGGATTATTTCATGTTAAGTATGGGCAAAATGGACTAACCCCAGTGGAACGTCGTTATGCACCTTTACGCAGAGAAGCCTGGTCTTCACAACAAAGAACCACAGAACAGCTTCAACAATCGATTAGCCCAGATCCGGAAACGAGGGCGGAAATACAAAGGTACGTAACTAGGTGGCTTCCTACCATTCTAACCGAGTGCGATTGCCAGCTTCAACAGCCTAGCAAAGCGGTGCGGTGTGGAGATGAGTTAACATTAGAGGTTAATTTACAAGAGATGGAATGGCACAACCACATGCCGAAGCACATACAATCATTCTGGGGCACCTACCAATGGGCGGATAATCCGTGGATACGCGAGCCGTCAGGATTTGCAGTACCAAGAATAAAGTATGATCGAATTCCGCGAATGAGCATTCGAGATTTACGGATTCAAAGGACAAGCGCAACTTCTTTCACATGGAGAGTACAAGGAAAGGAGAACAAGGGGCATACCAGAGCAAAAGTGTTGAGATGGCTGGCGGTACTAGTGTTATGCTCGCCCAGAGTTGGCATTGGTGAAGTCATCGGACGCCCGCCCCAACTAACACTCTGGAATCACGATGGAGCACTAGTAAAAGTCCAATGGGCTTTGGAAGATTCCCGGACTATTCAAGGAATCTGCCGAGACACGAATTGCAGGTATAGGTTTGGACAGCAACAAGATGGACTTTACTGGCAGAATCTAGATGCGATGGGAGACGATCAGGATACAATCAGAAGAGTGGTATTCGAAGCCAATCCACTGATCCATGAGATGCCTTGGTCCGTTACGGAGAAAACGAAGAGTAAAGCAGTCAGTTACCAGTTGCGGCGTTCCTTCAAGAGCTTATATCAACAGTATGTGGCGCGACCGCTACGACAGATAATAGACAAATGGACGACTAAATGTGCAACGGACCGAGTAGCGTATGAATGGTTAGAGCAACCACCTGAAGGGCTGTGGATTCACCACAATACGATAACGGATTACCAAGCA
This sequence comes from Sclerospora graminicola, assembly GCA_001887855.2. Classification (NCBI taxonomy): domain Eukaryota; phylum Oomycota; class Peronosporomycetes; order Peronosporales; family Peronosporaceae; genus Sclerospora; species Sclerospora graminicola. Next base: position 21,507 of record MIQA02019181.1, read on the forward strand.
TGGACGATCTATCGCGCGGCTACAATGCAGCTGAACGTCTTTTATGATGGTTATGTTTCGGCGCGGAGATGTGCTATAGATTCAGAGTGCACATCTCCGGGGAAAGGGGTATCACATATAATGTGGGGGTGCCGAAGAGCCCAGGATTTCTGGGCACGCTTACTAAGTCATTGGTTTGGTGAACGAATCAGTGGGGAAAACGTAGAGAAGTATCAAAGACAGTGCATGACACGCCACCCGCCGCCTATATCGACACATTTGATGCACAAATTAGAGCAAAGATGTGGGGAGCAGGCAGAGGAGTGTGCAGAGCATTTGAACCGAGTGTGGTGGAGTTTTTGTTCTGTGGGTATCACAGCGCTATGGCAAATGCGTAACGATAGCGTACACAAAGGAATTCAGAGAACCAGGCCAGAGCAGACAGCAACAATGTGGAAAATGGCCTTGGAACAGGTCAAGGCAACGGCAGAATTCGAGGCCAAGGGACAAAACACCCGAGTGCGAGGTATACAGTTGAAAATATGCATTGAAGTGCTGACAGGCAACGGACGCAGACACCAACATGATCAGCGAACGATAACCCAGTATCCGATAGCGGACTACACGGCTAGATCAGATAGAAGTCTACAGACAGTTCTCAGGCAATTCGTGACAGCTAATAGTGTTTAAGACTAAATAGACTGTTTTATAAAAAAAAAAAAA